>PVKE010004852.1:34170-62170 GCA_004027555.1 Craseonycteris thonglongyai
CCCACAGCTGGGGAGCCACAGCCTGAGGGGCTGGAGGAGGCGACCACCCCACCCACAGCTGGGGAGCCACAGCCTGAGGGGCTGGAGGAGGCGACCACCCCACCCACAGCTGGGGAGCCACAGCCTGAGGGGCTGGAGGAGGCGACCACCCCACCCACAGCTGGGGAGCCACAGCCTGAGGGGCTGGAGGAGGCGACCAGCGGAAGGCCCAGTGAGCGAAGTCTGGGGGGAGCCAAAGCACGAACGACACCAAGAGCTCCCGCCTGAAGAACACCCAGGAATTGTCCCACCTCTCCCAGGCTCTCCGCACCCCTGACCTCACTCCCTCTTCACAGCGAGCCTGCAAAGTCGGGACTCTTGTCCCTGTCCCCATAAATGAGGAAGATGTGTCTCCGAGAGATGAAGGCACTCACCCTGCTGGCAGGTGGCACAGTGGGGATTCAAACTCAGCTCAGGCCCATGGGCCACACCATGCAGAGGGTCAGGCACCAAGGCAGGAAGAGGAAAAGGCAGGGGGGTGCCACACAGGTTTTTAGCACCCCCCTCCCCATGTGCTGTGAAAGGGGCCATGGGCCCCAACACATTGGGCTAAAAATAGGACCTAAAGCCCGGGGGCAGGGCAGGGTCTCCTATTCAGAAAGATGCTCAGGACACTGTTGTATTCTCAACAGAGCTCACAAATGACCTGAGGCTCAGGCTGGCCAGTCATCCCATGTCGCACAGGCCACGCGAAGACCATCAGCTAATGGCAGAGCCTCCTGTCTCAGGTCTGTCCTCGGCCAGAACGGCTGAGGTCACTGCCCACACAGCAGACAGTTCTGGAAGCCACACTACCAGCGGCCACAACTCAGCCAAGGGCGTGCTTGCAGGAGACTGACTCAGGCCCCTGGGAGCCGGTGTGCCGGGCCTGCCAGCTGAAGTCATCAACAGAACCCACCAGACTGGGAGCCACTGGCTCCTGACGAAGAAAACGAGGATTACCCACAACCACCTGCTCTGGCTGCGGGGCCTGTCTATCTGAAAGCTCGTTACAGGGCCCGTCAGTCAGCTGGAGGGCATGGACACAAATAGGGAGTCTGAAGGTGAATAGCTAAGTGAAACCGTGTTTACTGTCTGTTTGATACCCACGTGCGTAATCAACCACCTCCTGGCTGTTCCCACTGATATGGGAAGACCTGGTGAATGTGGGTCCCTCCCAGTGGCTGTATCTCAGCATTGTTCATTGTGGCAGGTTCCTGGTCATCTCTTCTCAAAGGACACTGCCAACAAAGGTCTCCAACCCTTTCCCTGGTCTGTCACACAGACTGCCAGATGATTCGCCGTAACAACCTGCACTGGACAACTTAAATAGGTAATTCTGAATGAAAACTCCATGCAAACTGTTCCCAGCACCACTCACCATCCTTGAGCAAAGAGTTGGGAGGAAGGAAGGAGCAGACAGCCAAGAACGTCCTAAAATCTGTCTCAGGAAGAAGCTGACCACAGACTATACATGTTTGCCATTCTGTGGAATAGCAAGCAGTGCATGATCAAGGAAAGATGTCCGTCCTTCTGGATTACCCAGAAGAATGTCCCAAGGCTCCCCTTCACTGTCCCTGTGCAGACTTGGCTGAGTCTTCCCTCCCAAGACAAAGAATAAAGCATTCTGATTTGCATCCCAAAGGTAGGCCTTTGAAATTGAGGAGAGGGAGCAAAGTTGATTCTTGGCCCCATGACTAAGGGCACACAACTTGCTCAGGTGTCAGGGGCCTGGTGTGGGGCACTAGAATGCTAAATCTTAAAGGTTTGCCTCCCAGGGCATCTGGAACCAAGCAGAACAATTCTCATGGTGTAGGGGGTGGTGGGAGGTAGGACAATATGGTGGCCAAGAAAAAGAAGCCACACCACCTTTGGTCAACACTCACAGGCCTTAGGCAGGTACTTATTCTCACTGGGTCTAAGTCCTTTCTCTGTGGCCAGTACCTCACCCCTCACCAGATGGGCATGAGCTCTTAGTGTAGTGTGTGCAATCATGGCACTCAGCCTTCCTTCCTGGGAACTCAACCAGCACACAAAGGGGAAGAGGCAATTGCTCAAATACGATGACTTCAACTGCTGAAATAAATTCACTCTGCTGTATGTGTAACCACAATTTCCAAGGCAGCCTAAAAAGATGACTATCTCCTGAGAAAGGAGGAGTGTTATATACGCTGAGTTGATTCTGTATCAATAAAGCAATGGTCTACTCAACACACCTGAATTCATATTTAAGAGCACTAATAATTCTTAAACAGCATAAACAATTTGTTGTGTTTTTAATCTCAAGCTTCTCTGCGTATGAGAATCATGTGAGAGGCTTCTGTCCCGCCCTCAAAGATTCTGATGGAATTGATCTAGGCATCAAGATTTATTTCTGAAAGCTTCTTGGTGATTTTAATGTGCAGCCTAGAGAATTCCTGTTCTAACTTAATAAAACTCTTTTAGGCATTTAAGAGTATAGTGAAGAGATACAAAGCATATTTAATACATTCAGAAGAAAAAAGTACTCAAGTAACCTCTATTAAATAGATACAAAATAATTGGATTATGGAAAGAATTCTTTTTCTTTCAATCAGTTTAGGGCCTTCGTGTGAGCTCATCCAATAAGACTTCAAGGAAATCCTACTATGAAAGGGAAGTTTGGCTCAATAATAATTTTCCAGGGAATCAGGAAGGTCAGAAGAAGTGGAGAGGGATTGCTCTCAATGTTAGGCAAAGATGAGAAAAGACTAGACCCTTGGAGGGATTCGGGGCTAGGCACTTTCCAGACGGTTAGACAGGAACGGCAGGTGCCTGTGAAGGGAGCAGGGCTCCTGTGTGCAGGGCGCCCGCCATGGTGCCTGAGCCATGTCCCGGGAAGGTTTGCAGAACAGAAGGCCCTTTGCGTTCCTCAAAGGCCAAGACTAGTCATGAGCATCGCCTGCAGTGAGGAATAAAAACACTCATAGTAAAACCCGAAACGCAGAGCATCTGTCTCAGAGTATGGGTCAGGGGCTTAAAGGATCAGAAAAAAATCTTTCACCTCAAAGTCCCTGGGCTTGTACCAAAGAGCAAGAGAAGATGCAGGAGACCTTTGTAATCCTGTTCAGAAAAGTAAGAGGACATGCTGCAGCCCCTGGGAAGGGGAGATCCTCTAGGCCGTGGGGTCCCCTAAGAAGACAGTGGGTCCAACTTCCCGCTCCACACTCCAGTGTGAGACCAACCAAACTCTGCACTAATTCACTGAGGGACACAGCTCTGTTTTCAGAACACATCTGGTCACCCCATCACAGGCAAGCTCCGGCCAAGGTACTGCCAGCGGAAGCACTGAAAAGACATTTCTGGTAGCAAAGGAAAGCCACAGCCTTCCCCTTCCAAAACAAGCAGTACCTGTGGCCCTGTGCAGTGGAAAGCAGGCCTCCCGAGCCGGGAGCTTCCGCATGCCAAGACCTACAGCACGTTGCATTTGGCCTGGGCTCGCCAGCGGGGCCCACCGGGCATTTCTATGCAAAGAAATCTGCTCTCTAAACCCATTAGGTCCACAGACGTAAAGTGAGAAAAATTCCAGTCAGGAAAGGGGGGACATCATGCATTCTTGAGCGAACTCAGAGGTTTCGACAGGAGGGTGCTATTCCAGGGAGCCCTGAAGCCTTCCCCTTCCCGAGAATGGTACCTGGACACGTGGCGCAGCACGTCCCCCGATGCTTGGAAGGGCTTTGACAGTGAACAACACAGTGCACCTCAGACTCTGTGACAACGCCTTCCTGAAAAACAGAATGCCACAAGCAGTCAGCCCAGAATTCCCGCTGAGGAGGGACTTACTTTTTTTTTGGAAAGTAACCAAGGTCATGGGAGAAGAATCCAGACACACAACGTGCAATGTGAGGGTGGGTGTCAGGTCCGGAGGTGTGTGGGGCACAAATAAGGTCAGATCTCCTCAGCTCAGCCCAGCCACACTTATGAACTCAGAGTGCAAATCCTGTCACGCATTGTTTTTTTCAGCCCATGGTCTTTCTGTTTGGCTCTAATTTCTTTCTTTCTTTTTTATTTTTTTTACTGTGAAAATACTATTTTATGGATCCTTGTGTAGGGGAAATGTGGCTGTTGTATCATGTTTACATACATACTAGTATTGGAAACAAAGTTCAATCCTGGCTCACGTCTAAATTGTATAAGGAATACACAAACATTAAACACAGATTGCTTATAGAGAGCAGAGTGAGGGGGAAACCACAAGCTGCCATTTTCATTTTCCTTAAAGAGCAGCCCCTAATGTGAAGAATCAAATCATTCAGGAATACTCAGCTATACTGCAAAATCACGTACATAGAAACGTTAGTGACTTGTTTTATTTCTATTTTATCTTCTTCACTTTCAAGGCAAGAAATGAAACAAGATGAAGAAAAATATGTCCTCATTATTATTCACAATAAAAAGGGCCCGCTTCCTTCTGCAGGCCTGGATGTGTGGTGCAACAGGGACACAATTCCTGGATCAAAGTACCATTTTGATTCTGAGCCACCGAATTGAATCTCAGGCAGATTTGGTGATTGGACTAACTCCACGGGCACTGTGATGGACTAAACTGGATCTCAGTATCCCCAGATCTCAGTAAGTAGCAAAAGACCCTGTATAAGACAAGAGAACAATCTACCCATAAATTACATCTATAGGCATTCTTTAGGGTAACATGGAAAAGGCGGCCCTTTGATGAATACCTGGACACAAGAATTGTGCTCTACAGATCGCTGAATTGATATTGTGTCTGTTATAATGAAGATAAGGTAAACATCAAAACCACTGTCAGATTAAGAAACTTCCACAACTTGTCTCAATTCTTCAAATAATGGAGCAAGAGCCTTTTCAAGGCTGACAATGAGTCCTGTATTGATTGGCATTGCTGCTGGCTATGAAACTCACCACCAAAGCAAATTATTGAACTGAACCACCTGGTAGGTAAGTAGGACAGTAACAGATGATACTTTTACTTTTTGAAAGTTCAGGTTTGTTCCATGGGTCTGTTACAAGGGCAAAAGTAGATAAGAAACCAGGTCTGGAAGCATGCTCTCTCGGGAGCATTATCGTTGGTCATCTCTGTCTGACACGGCAATATCATGGAGTCCTTCAATACTGGGGAATTTATGCAGGAATCGCTGTGGGTCATCCACCATGAGGAACCCCTTTCTCCACAGGGTCAATATCCATTGACCAGTTTCTGGGTTTCCTGGTTCTTTGGGGAGCAGGGTCCTGGGCTGTTCGCTGGCACTTCAGGGACAGCTTCCAAGACAGGTTCCTCTGAAAGCTGCCATCACATGATCTGTGACCTCCTTTGTACTCTGCTCCAGGAAGCACTTCCTACTCCCCTGAAACCTGGTGACCATGGATTTTCTCATTCCTTCTTTTCAATCTAGTATTTAAGACCCACTTGCTATCCGTCGGTAGCTGATAACGTCTGGCTGTTCATTCATAATTGTTGTAAGTTTTTAAGGCTTACTGTATTTTGTATAATTGTTATTATACTTTAAGCCATTAGCTATGAGGCCAAGAGTACAAGTGTCATATCCAAGATGGGCATCTGGAGACCTAAATCCTTCTATAAACAACTAGACCAGCTCTGCATTCTTAGAAATTTCACTCCACCTCACATACAGCCTGGCTCTTATGCATCAACTGAAGAGATTAGATTTAAAAAACTATTATGAAGTTCATATTACATATATGTCCAACTAGGAACTTAAGGTCTTAATGAAATCAAATGACTCATCACAAACTGATTTTGGACTTCTAATATTTTAATGTCAATTGAAACTTTTTTTAATTGTTAAATTTATTGGAGTTGACATTGGTTTTAAATTAACTTTCAGAGGTCGCTTTTGAAGAATTTTCACCATATTCTCTACTTATTTTATAAACAAACTTGTGTGTTTATTTGTTTGTTCAGTGTTATTTTGAGGGGTGTGGTAGCACAGGCTAAAAAAAGGAATAATTTCACAACTAGATAATTTTCTTCATCATGTCTGCTACCATATTCTCTCAATCCAAAGGAAGGTTATATCCTAAACGTCTTTATCTGTCAGGACTGAGGCTTCCACGACCAATGGAATTTATTTGTGGTCTATATCACATTGCGAAAGAAAAAAAATAATAACTGCCAAACTACCATAATATATAACACCAGAAAAGGAGGATCTGTGCTTTAGTTAGCTTTAGTTATATAACTGAAGCAATGCAAAAGACTATGGCTCAAGAGCAATTTCTCTTTATTATCTGCAATCCAGGTAGAGGATTCAGGTTAGTTCCCAGCATGAATCTCTTGTCTATAATCTTCAGATTGTCCTTTCCCTGTAAACAACTATAAATGAAATATAAAGGTAATTTTTTTATCATCAGAAATCCTTTGATAAGAAATAAACTAGAATTCAACACAATTGGAAATAAATCAGATCATTAGATAAGTTGTTATATCTGGTACCTAGTTGGAAGCAGTACCTACAGGTTCTACTGGAAGTGTTTTTAATGACAGCTTCCAATTGCTCACAACCACCCTATGAAGAGCACTATCCGCATGTTATGGGGCATGATTGTGAGGTCCAGAGAGGTTAAGTCACAAGTTCTATGAGTGGCAGAGCCTGTATTTTACTTGCTTCACTGCACCCTCTTTTCTGTTACTGAATCTGTATTCTGTGTGGTCAAGAGCTTGGAGAGAGAGGTGGTAGTTGAATCATTCTGCAGGAGAGCATCTTATATGGAGACTTTCCCAAACAGTGCCGTCAATGGTCAATTCCTGCGTTCCCAGATGAGGTCTCCCCAAAGAAGGAAGAAAGTAAGCAGGAGTGGTAGGGGCCAGCCGAGCAGAGGAGAAGATTTCTATAACTACCTTAACAGAGGTTAGGGACTGGCCGAGCAGAGATTTCTGTAACTATCTTAACAGAGGTTTGTGTGTATGGTTTCTGAATAAAATGATATTTTTAAATTAGCTAGCAGGGCTTAGGCAACATTGTTAAAAAGGAGGAAAATCAAAAGGCAAAGTTCATCTTTCGTAGGTAACATCTCCTTTCTGTGCTCCATTCTGAGGTACAACATTTTCTGACTCCCAGGGCTGTTGGTCTTTAAAATATCTTCCAATAATTTGATATTGAGTGCTTGCCTCGCAATCACAAGGTCCAGGGTTCTATTCCCAGCCCTGGCCCTTGCAAACCTATATGCTGAATTACAGAGCAACTGCTAACCACCCGATATGGCTCAGCGATGAAGGTGCTCGCCTCCCATGTGGGAGGCCCCTGGTTTGCTTCCCACCTGTGTGGCCCACCTGTGTGGAATGAAACCATGTCATAACTAATGATGTACAACTATGGAGACTGCTCTGAGCACTCCCCCTTTCTCTCTCTCTCTCTCTCCCCATCCACACACACACAGACACATACACACACATACCGTACTTTCTCTCAATAAAATAAAATAAAACACAATTAATAATGCCTTATTGTATATAATAATAATGCCTAAATGTATTATTCAGTCAACAAAATATTCCCTTCCAGGTAATAGTTTTCATTTAATTTAAAGTCTTCATCTAAAGGTAAGAAAACTCACCACTGATCCATGCAACTTGAGGATCTTCAAGACCCTGACTGTTGTAGCAACATGTCACACTATACTCCTAAAGGCATGCAGTTGTCTTCCTTAAAAGATAATGCAACCACGGCCTTCAGAAGGCCCCTATCAAAAAGTGGGCATTTCACTGGTCAAGAAGCAAGGTGAATGTGGGTGGGTGCAAATTTTAGAACGAATGTGGGCTTTTGGTGTTAATGAAACTCATTGCTTTACTCTCTTTGTTCCATGAAGCTGGTTGAATCTGTAACCTGGAGTAAAAATTCAACAAATATTTATCTACTCGATTAATCTTTTATATCTCTTCTAACTTATATACAACTTATTTTCACAGATAACTTGGCTGGGTATTTAACCAAATAAATAAGATCTTAATGAGTGAGCATGCCCACTGTGGACATATATTAAGAACATATACATAAAATTCAGATTCCAACAAACTAAATATCAATATACTTGCCATAAGTGTAGAGAAAAATGTACCTTGGTATACTAACCATTCTTTCTCCTTTAAATGCAAAAGCATATCCTTGGACAGTGAAGCAGGGCTAGTGGTGGAATGATTTAACTGCATCTTCTCTATAGAGAAGAATTTTTAAATTACATGAAAATTAGATGAGCATTTTTAAGAGCATTTCTTTAGAGATTTAAAAAAAAAAAGGGGAGTTTCAAAATTTAGCTTCTTCATTTCCCCTTTCGTTTATCTTGTTGCATCCAAGACCCATAACAATGACAGCCACATAAAACCAGTGCTCTTTGCAGAGTTCAGTGGGCAGCCTCCCAAAGAGTAGAACTGATGGTTCTCACAGGTTGCAATGGCCAAGGTTAGAGTGTCCTAATTGTTTTGATTGAATAGAGTATACAGATTGGCTCCAATTCCAAATGTTCCTAAATCAAAGAAGGAAAACATATATCCTCTAACAATAATACCTCTTTCTGCTAACAGGAATTGGTGTTCTGCTTGAAGTTGACTCACAGGAAGACATGAATTTTCCCTAAGGACAGATGCATCTGCTAGGAGTTTTTCCAGGCACAATTTTACAATGGTGAACATTTCCTCTATGTTTCTGGAAGCAAGTCCTATACAATATCTATCTTGTACGTGTCTTGTTATGAAGAATGTCACAATAAATATGTATAAGAATACAGGTGGTTTTCTTTTTGAGGGTTTGGGTGGGTATTGTTCTGTGTTGGCTGAAAGGAATTTCTAAGGACGACTGTGCAGATTCCTTTTCACTGGAGAGAGAAATAAGTGGGCATTACCTGGCACTGGCGCTGGACACAGGGCTCTGCAGGACTCTGCCATTTAAAGGAGCTGTTATAGGTGTTGCCTTCATAGGTACAACCTAGACAGGAAACACAGAGGCAGGAAGACAGGCCAACAGTGAATGTGGGTGTCGTTTATCTTTGGAACAAAATAAGTTATATCTTCTAAGCTAGAACTACTGATCACAGGAACCATCATACTCCTTGGCTATTTTCCCCAAAACACATCTAAGCTTTTTAAATATCCACTTGGATTTCACTTATGTTAATTCTTTGACTACTGAGGAGATTAACCTCGTGGACTACATTTTCAAATAAAAAACCATGTATTGATGAGCTCTCTTGGCCAAATGCGTAACCTTGTGACATTATTTATGCTGAGTAAAGTATGAGGAGGACCAGAGCTAAAAATACCACAGTGAAAGGGGATTTTACATAAGACTAAATAAACTCAAAATTGCTGGAGGTCAAGAGGAAAGTTTAAAAAGTGGTAGGAAATAAAAGCAGAAAATTCAAATATATAAAATGATTTCAAAATCCTATGCCCATCTAAGAATTTTGATAAGCCACTGTCTTTACCAGACAAAACTTTCTGAGTCTTGCCTCACTGCACTAAGAGCTATGCCTTTGAATTTCACTTTGATTTTACTTTTAGGTTGTGAACTAGATTAAGGAAATATGAAACAATTAATGTATAGATTATCATATATTAATTCACTCACTAGCCAATAAGTCATGACAAGTCATGCTCTTTTGTTAGTAAAAACAGAAGTCAGAGGCAGGAGATTCTCAAAAGAGGCAACAAGTCAGTTAGGTTAAGACTTGTAGAAAGAGCCAAAGGAATAACGGTGCAAAGATAACAGCCCAGATCTTGACTTAGTTTGTCCAAATAACAACCTCCACCCTGTGTGTTACATTTTTGAAGAAGATGCACCTGACTATGCCTATTAGGTTATTAGGAGCCCACCAGGCAAAAGGATTCACCAGTACTAGTCCGACTATATAGTTCAGGGGTCCCCAACCCCTGGGTCATGGACCAGTACAGGGTTACACAGCAAGTGGTGAGGAGTAGGTGAGTGAGTGAAGCTTCATTTATATTTATATTTATTCATTTATATTTATAGCCACTCCCTATCACTTGCATGACCTCCTGAGCTCCATCTCCTGCCAGATCAGTGGCAACATTAGATTCTCACAGGAGCCTGAACCCTATTGTGAACCATGCATGTGAGGGATCTAGGTTGCGCGCTTCTTATAAGAATCTAATACTTGATGATCTGAGGTGGAGCTGAGGCGGTGATGCTAGTGCTGGGGAGCAGCTGTAAATACAGATGAAGATGAGCAGAGAGGTTTGACTGCACAGAGGCCATAATAAATCAGTTGCTTGCAAACTCACATCAAAACCCTATCAGTAAGTGGCAAGTTACAATTAAGCTGCATCTGGTGGCAGGCTTTGTACAGGCAAATGAGTTGATGTACTTCAATTGTATAGCTGCATCTGGTGGCAGACTTAAAGTTAAAATGTGACCCATTTTTTTTAGTTCATGCGTGACCCGCCATTATTTTATTTACCACTTGTGTCTGCACCTCTTTCCTGCACTGTGCACTTGTCTTGGTCACACTTTTGGTAAGCCCACAAGCTAACCCTAGCCAAAATGAGTAAAAAACAAGTGACACTGGAGTGCTTCTTTGAAAAGGGAGAAACACCCAATGATGAGACAGCAGAAGACTCTTAGACTGCCAACCAAAAGAAAGCTGCATTTGAAAGAAAATAATCAAGATCCTATGTAAATTAAGGGTTCATCTCAACAGGTGATACACATTCTCCAAGCCGCATTGTATACTATGTGGTGACTGGCTATCCAATGAAACCTCCAAAACTGCTTCACCACATGGAGACCAAGCACCTTGCATTAAAAGACAAGCCTTTGGAGTTAAAAAAAAAATTGTGAAAGAGACTGGGCCAGGGCCTTCTTTTTCCCAGCCAGTACATGATCACCTATCTCAGCTTTCCAAAGAGTTTCAGCATTACTTCCCAACCCCAAAAGACCTCTGACCTGGGAAGGAATGGATCCACGACCTATTTGTGAGTAAGCCAGGTGAATTGACTTTATCTGTGCTAGAAGAGGATCAAGTGCTGGAGATCCCAACTGATGGTGGCCTTAAAAGTGTGTTGGAAAACAACTTCAAATCTCTATGTGTCCTGGATTAAAGTCAAGGCAGAATATCCTGTGATTGCCACAAAAGCACTGAAAAACCTGCTTCCATTTCCAGCATCCTATCTTTGTGAAGCAAGGTTTTCTGCAGTAGCAGCAACCAAAACAAGATTACAGGGTAGACTGGACACAAGCAACACACCTTGGGTGTCACTGTCTCCCATCACCCCCAGATGGGACTGTCTGGTTTCAGGAAAACAAACTCAGGACTCCCACCGATTCTGCATTGTGGTGAGTTGTATAATTATTTTATTATACTCATATATTACAATGTAACAATAATAGAAATAAAGTACACAATAAATGGAATGTGCTTGAATCATCCCCAAACCATCCTCCAACCCCCCACCCCCCAGTCTTTGGAAAATTGTCTTCCACAAAACTGGTCCCTGGTGCCAAAAAGGTTGCAGACCATTGGCTTAGTCTAAAGAGTACAGGAACAGGAACACACATGGGACAGTGTAGAAATAATAAGGCCTGTCTCTCTGTACAATGATTGACTTCTGGCAAGCCAATCAACCTCGATTCCCATCAGTTTTTCTCGTCCGAGATACAGAGAGGAGACTCATCTACTTCCTTGAATTCCTTTAGGTACTACTGGGGTAATAAAACAAAACCAAACAAAAACCTGTTAATACATACAAACAGAATAATAGAGAGCTTAAGAAAACTTCAATAGACATTTTCATAAACTTGAAACCATGATCTGAGTTCCCAGAGAATTATGAATGATTGAAAAGTGCTCAGTAATACTCTCCTCTCTCTTTCCCACAAATCAAATTACTAAAGTACACAGCTGATTGGAAACATATTAGGGAAATGCTTTCACTATATATTTTTTAATTTCCTTTGCATGAAGTGTTACAGTGATAAAATATTCAACCGCAGGAACTCCTAGCACACTACAAATACTTACACCAAACTGAGAATGAATTCAGTAAATTTCAACAATGAAAACCAATATAAAACAATTTGGGCTAGCATAAATCTTATGGAACAAATGCACTTACAATAGACGTGCCATGTGCATGTCTGATCCACTAACACAGACTCACTTGGATAATAAATAACTTGTTCCGAGAGATGGAGGCAGGGAAATCAGAGGACCACATCCAATTCATGTGAAGTCCAAGTAAATATGAAATGCCTGCCAAGTCTGCCAATGGAGTTTCCAAATATGTTATATATTTTCATCCTCTGGATTAAAAAAAAATTTTTTTTTTTAAGAAATGGAAAGAAAGAGGGATTTTATGCTAAAATAGGGGAGGTAAAGCTCTTGCCTTTTTTGCTAGAAGAGGAATTGCGCTACACAACCCATATACCATAGTCCACGAAGAAACTGCAGGCCAAGAGGCTGTCGTAACTCTGCCAGGTCACGAGCACAGGGCTCCCAGGGGAACGACAGGCCTCTAGGAATTATTCTGCTCAATATGGAATAAAAGGTTATTGGAACAAGTGGTCCTCAGAATAGGGAAACCAGCAGTGTTTTCTGCTTCAAATAACTGTCAGTTGAAAGTCTGGTTCCTCCATCATATTTCAATATGTAAAGACCAAGGTCAAGTTGTGAAGTGCCTCATTGCTTAACTGCCCCTGTTTACATGTCAGTCTACCACTCCTGAATCCATATAATAGATGTTCCCAAATGTTGGATGAGTTTGAATGACAGAACAGACTCAAAAACATCTGTCACCCATACCTTTCCCTCTTGTACCCTCACCAGTGTCAGCTAGTTATGGAGACTCCGATGTATTATACCAAGCATGTAAGTAATAGTAGATTTTATATGTAAAGGGATTCTAGGGAATAGAATAATTAAAGGAAGGACACAGTCACTGCTCTTTGGGTTCATGTTCTAAAACAAACATGTTACCTTAACGCAAGACTACCATGAGCTATGTGACGACACATATACATACAATCAAAAGAAAACTCATATTTAGTTCAGAATTACTTCTTACTTTCCACAAGGTGAATTTCTTCATAATAAATTCTATTGGCCACCAACTTCATGCTGCTAATATGGCAGACAGGTGATATCTTGCCTTTCTTTTACATTAAACCTTAGAGGAGAAAAGTACTAAATATCTCTTACTGGCCAGGATAAATAGAGAGGCAAAGGAATTTGTCCCTTATCCATCGAGACAGCGGTTCTCAAACTACCTCTGGTGAAAGATCAGTTTGTTTTATTTTTGTCCTTCCAATTTGATATGGACTGATACTTTCATAATATAATAAAACTGAATTACTGGAAAAATTAAATATAAAAGACTGGGACAAAATATAAGCCCAGTGATTTATATTATATGTTAAGAGGCATAGAATTATTCTGTTGAATTGTAAGAAACATCTCTGATAGTTTGCTCTCCATTTACATTCTTATCTCAGTATAGACCAGCATCACAGTCTAGGGGTCCCTGGTGGTCTCCCTGCAAAGCACATTTTGGGTTGCACATTGGTTGATGCATCATGGAGTTGGGACCAACCCAAAGAAATAATCAAAATATTTCAATCTTCAATGTTTAGAAGGAGAAGCAAACATACAGATGATATAGTGATCCCCTTCATTTTATAGATGAGAAAATTTGCACAGAGAGATTAAAGCGGCTTGCTCTAAGTTAGACAGCACTAGGCATGAACTGACACCAGAATCCAAATTGTGCATGAAATCCACGTTTTCACCTCCAAGTCCACCCGGACAGTATTATTTGAGCTCTTTCTCATTCATAATATCCTTTGCATTGATGACTGGATGGCCCAGAAGAAAAGTGCATACCACCCTTATAAAAATAAATGATAGCAGATCCAGGAACAAAAATGAAAGAGCGGGTAAGTGGGATATAAGCAAAGGAATGGTTAGGCAACCAGCGAAGTCTTTTCTCCTTTTTCTTTAAATATTTTGAAATAAACTTTCAACAAGGGGATTTATAAATATTCAGTTTTCTTCTGGTGATAAAAAGCTGGGAGGTAGTGGTTATTTTTTGATAAAATCACTACACTTAATTGAAACCAATAGTCCTCCATCTAGGGCAATTTTGCCATCCTCCTACCCCCACTCAGGGGATTCAAGTAATGTTAGGAGATATTTTAAGTTGTCACAACTGTGTTATAAAGGTGGGTAGAGGACAGAAATGCTGTAGAAGCTCTACAAGGCACAACAAAGAATCAACCAGTTCAAAATGTCAATTGTGCCAAGATTGAAGAACCTGACCTAAACCATTGCACATAGCCAAAAATAGTTCTTCTCTACAAAACTAAAATACTATAAAAACAAGCCTAAACTAGCTAGACTTTTCTTTTATATGTATTTTGGCTTTTTTATGTTGAATATTTTTAGGATGGGGAAGAAGTTCAAAACTTTTTTCTTTTTAAACACACATACTCTTATTGAGAAGCTTGGCCTAGTCAAGTAGTCAATTCAGAAAACACATGGCAATGAAAATAAAAATTAAAAAAAAAAACACACACAAATAAATTGAATCCACAATTAAGCAATAAAACTCATTTTTCTCATTATTTGTGACCTTTTTCAGCGGCCACATTATCCCAAGGGAGAGAGAATACCACATATTTTCATCATTCGGTTGTTAAAATAGCTGTGAAATATCATCAGGACTATAACAAATGGTACAGGCCTTCTAACAAGCCTCATTAGCTCCACCTAATTTCACCTTTTAATCTTAATCCATTCATTTCTCAAGTTAACATCAGCTAAGAGGCGAGAACCAGATCTTACCACTACCACTAACTCAATGCCAGGCACCCAAGAGCCTTACATCGCGGCCCCAGCCTACCCTTCCAGCTCTTTCCCTTCATTCCTGGAACCCCATCTGGGTCCCTGGGATTACATACCTTTCCCTGATCATCATGAACTTGAATGCTTCCTAAAATGGGTTCACATTCTTCCAGCAAAGGTTTCTGGCTTCCACCTCCACTATCCCACAGAAACGTAGCCCTCTCAGGCCACAGCAGACTACTGGGTGCCCGCTCTAAGAACACTCAGCTTTTACCTGATGGAATTCTCTGCAGCACACACCCTCTAAATGTTCTCTTCTGATACCTCTTCACGCCCTCCACCCCTGCCTCCATGAAGCTGCTGCTTTCTTCTCACCTGCACTGTCACCACAGGCTCCCAACAGTTCCACCTGGTGAGGCCAGGGGCCCTTTCCAAGCACCCTCCTGCACAGCTCCAAGTGTGTGCTCTTGGGAGTCCATGTCTTATTGTCTCGTGTGCACACTTGGCTCCATCAATGATTGATGTTTCTCAGTCTGGCTGAGGCGTAAACCGGTACCTATCCCCAACCTTTCTTCTTTAAGACTCTTTGGATCAGAGCTTCTGGAAGTAGGAAGTGGAACGGGAATCGAATGTGTAGCCAGGATTCAAAACCACTGACCTTTACAACAAAACTCACACTTCTTAGCATGCACAGCTCTCAGGCCTGGCCTTGACTCACATCTTCATTCTCTTACCTGCTGCTCCCAAACTCCCCACACTGCAGGCATGCTGCACTTAGAAATCCGCCCCTCTCCCCCCAACCCCCAATCTGGCCAGAAGACCTCATCCTGTGGTTTTACAAATGCTGGTCTCTTCTTGAAAAACCCAGATCTCATCCATTCCCTCCATCTCCATCATCCCCACAATGACACGCAGGTCACGCACACCCGCTTTGCCTAGTTAACTCCTCCTCCGAGATTCAACTCCAGGTCACAGCCTCTGGGAAGACTTCCCCACTCAGGATGCCAGGATAGCTCAACAGCTTGAGTGCAAGCACTTGCCTTGCAACCGTGAGGTCAGAAAATCGAATCCCAGCTCCAGCCCCTGCAGGCCCATAGGCTGAACTGTGGCACAACTGGTAACCCCCGAACCCTGTGGTGAAGGTTTTCTCCTCCCATACGGGAGGCCCCCATTTTGGCTACTACCCTGTGCATCCCCCATCCACCTGCGTGGAATGAAGCTATGTCACAATTAATGATGTACAAGTATGGAGACTGCTCTGGGACCTCCCCCCTTTCTCTCTCTCTCTCTCTCTCTCTCTCTCTCTCTCTCTCTCTCTCTCTCTCTCTCTCTTCTCAAACAACAAAATTTTTTTTTAATAATTTTTAGGAGGGTGCTTTTCTTTCCCCAAAATATACTCTTCTGTCTCCCCAAATTACTGGTTTATTCTTATTTGGGGTCAGGGTTAGCATGAAAACTGTCCTATTTACTTAAATTAAACCAAACATGGGGTCTTTGAAGTCAGCTTGTGCCCCATGGAACAAGGAAGCAGAGCAGACAGGTCTGCCATTCTTTGCTGCTTCCGGGCCACCTGACATGCCCTCCCCCCGCCCCCCCAGCCCCTGGACCTGGGTCAATAAGCCCCAAATTACCCGAGTCCGACACAACTTCTTTTTAATGAACCACACTTTTCAGACACTGTTCTCCAGAAACATATGGAAGTATAATCCAAAGGGATAAACATAAAATCTGACCAGCCATTCTAGGGCTTAAATCGTGTCCTTAGGAGTTCATTTAAAACACGCTTTTATTGCTCTTCAAGGCTATGCCTACCATGAATCCTGCAGGCAATTTTGCTTATTCTTGGCTAATGGGAATTTTATAGTTAAACCATTTCCTCAATCCTGAGAGAAAGACTCAGAGCCATGAACTGAGGTCTTTAAGAGTGGTTTGTGCCTCCTTGCCACAACATTGTTTTTCATAGCTTTTTTGTTTTGTGTTCCAATTTGGAATTACATATATGGTTGACATGAAATAATCAACAATAGAAAAACAAATGTTAGAGAGCAATTTTACTTCATTTTTATAGCTTTATAAATAAAATCTCAAATACGCAGAAATATCAGATGAGTGCAGATGACTTGCAAATTCAACGTGCTTCACCAATATAAAGGAACATAAAGTCTCCACATGACTTACTTGAACTTCAAATCTATGTGTTTATTAAAGACTGTGAAGTGATGAAATTGTGGCTTACAGAACCAGTTTCATAACTTCATAGGATTGAAGTATTACAATATCTGGCATTGGTATTAAGGTAATAAAACAGATTCTATGAGCCATAAATAACTCAGGATTCTATTCAGTAAAATATGCTTTCAAACTTTGAAAATAATTAATATAATAATGGAAATATGCAATGCATTAGGGGAGAAAAATACTTGCAGTAACTTTTTTATATGAGCCACATCACCCATCATTCCTGCATTTGAGCTATTCTTCCCATAAACACTTCTAAATGGGGGAGTGCTTCTACCTCTGGGCTGAATCGGCGTTGTGGCAGCCCTTCTACCCTCAGCACGCCTTGTGAAGTAGTCAACACCCACGGCTTCCCAAAGCCATGCAGGAAGAACGGACTTGAGCTCATATGGAGCAAAAATGGAAAAAGAAGCAAAAATGGGAGACGCTGTCTTGTAAAGTCATATAACTGGTTTTCTGAGGAGGCAGGAAAAGGTCATTGAGGCCACTGTCAAAGGTGAGTTCCAAAACATATTTTAAATAATACATATCATGTAAAAATCCTCCAATGAAAGAAAAGTCAAGCCGAGAGAAAATGAAAATCACGGCATCATTATTATAGGGGAGGCATTGTACGTGGAGTGAGTAATCACACGTGATTTCATGTTACTCTCATAAAATGAACTCAAAGACAGAAAATATTTGTACCCCTAGTTTTTCAAATGAGGAAACCAAGATCCACAAAAGCTAAATTACTTTGTCCAGGTCACACAGCCACTTTTCTTTTTTATTATTATTTTACTCCAAAATCACATTTCACTCATTATCTGGGTCCTGCCAGGCACCTACAGGAAGTTCCAAGAGGAGTAGTGTCCAGGGTAAAAATAAATTCCCTGGGGTTGACAGTGTGCTTGCCTTTCAATGATGCTGTCATGTTCCAGACATGTCTGCAGACCAAGAAGATCGAGTCGGATGCAAGTTCTGTGGCCAAAGAGGCAGGACCTGGCTTTGTGGATTTATGTTGAAACCATTCTGAATGCCTGTGCCTTTGGTGGTCAGCCATGCTAGGCCTTAGGCCTCTGACATCATGAAGCCACAAATAATAAGAACTCAGTAGAGCAAATTCAAACATCTAAGGTTGGATTCATGCACTTTTTCAAAATAAGAACATGTTTCACAGTTGGGGGGGTGGGCATGGTAGCATCCTAGAAAAACAAAATTTATTTGAAGCCACCAAAACAAACAACAGCCTCATAGAGTAAACTGTGGTGGCTACAGACAATGAATGGAATCTGCAGTTTCCCCAAAGTGATTTCAAAGACACAGTGAAAATCTGTTTGAGGAGCGTAAAGAAGAAATGAGTCATGTACAACATATATATGAAAAGCCATTTTGCATGATTAATGCATTTGCCTGGCATAATTTTTATACTTTGGGAAGCATATTACACAGATACAATTTTTATGGTTGATTAAATAGGATGTTTAGGGCTCATTGCAAAAAAATAAGTCAGAAATACCTTGTGAGCACATGATGCACTATTTAGATGATATATTATAGAACTGTACAACTGAAACCTATATAATTTTACTAACCAACATTGCCCCCATAAATTTAATAATAGTAAAAAATTTTAATTTTACCATCTCCCTTTTACTTTTTATTTTGAAATAATTATAGATTCACAGGAAGGTACAAAAAGTATATAGGGAGATTCCACACACCCTTCACCCAGCTCCCTTGATGTGAACTTTTTTGCACGGCTCCAGCACAATATCAAAATCAAGGAATTGCCATTGGTGCAGTCCTCAGAGCTTACACAGATTTTACTGGTTTTACACGTGCTTGTGAGTGTGTGAGCACATGTGTGTGTGTGCAGTTCTGTGCAGTTCTTTCACATGTGTAGATTGGTGTAACCAATCAACATATGGAAATGTACTATCACCCCTCAGCTCTTTCTGGCTGTTCATTCATAACCACATGCACTCTGCTTGCAGCCTCCATTCCTGAGGCCTGACAACCACTGACCAGATCTCCATCGTGACAATTTTGTTACCCAAAAATGCCCTATAAATGAAATCATACAGCATGTAGCCTTTTGGGATTGACTCTTTTCTCTCAGAATCATTCTTCTGAAATCCATCCAAGTTGCAGCATCAATCACCAATCAATCATCAATCAATTATTTTACAAAACTGTTTTAGTTATTCTAGGTCCTTTGCCTTTTTATATAAATTTTAGAAGAAGCTTGCTTATGTCTACAAAATACCCCTGCCGGGCATAGCCCTTTGTGTACCATTGTTTAAATTACGTATACGGGAAGTCAGGCCTGACACACACAGCACCCAGGAGCCCCTCCCACTGCAGGATGAAGCCCTCCTGTGTTTACCAGGTGTACTTTGGGGAAGCATTTTGTCACAGAGCAGTCCAGGGATTAAGGACATCCCTAAGGGGGACGATGCAGATTCTGCAGTCCATCTTTTCCCTCTAGTCTGCCACCTCCTTTACCTGGATTCTTTTCCAAAAAGTTTGAACTGATGGTCATTTGATTGGGGTGGTTTTAGAAGAGTGGCCAGCAGGAAGGGTGTCTGATTCCACAGCCTAACATATCTCCAGGGTCTTCACAGAAGCTGTGTGTGGCCTGCTCTGATCTCACGCCACAAAATCAGAGGGAGGTCTTTGTTGCATTTGAAACATGGGTAGATAAGAGCATTAAGGAGAAAAATTCACTCTCTAAAAACAGGACAAAAGTGAAAAAGACCTTAACCTATGCACATAAGCTATAGAAGAGACTGCAAACTATCTGACAAGAAAAGCAGTAGAGCTCCGCCCTATCAGCCTTCTCAACATCTTCAGTCAGAGGAACCATGGATTTCTGGATTTTATTCATCAACACAGGCTTATCTCTTTAAATTGTACAACTTTGGCTAATGATACATGTTAAATAGGAGAAAAATACCGAACACCTGGCATCTAACTAGCAGTGCGCTGCTAATATTTAACAACCAGCTCTACAAGAGAGAAAAGCCCGGTTTTATAGTGTTTTCCAATTTCTAAGGTGTAAATACTCCCACATGCTCAATGTCGAGCTGCACCACATCACTAAACACAGTGTGGGGAAGATAAGTACTCCAGCACACACCACTGTATCCAGATCTAATTATTTTAACACTAGAGGCCATTGGGTCTGTGAAATCTTTTCTCTTACCAACAGCAGACCATGAGCACTTTGCTAGAGTTTACAGTATTTTATTGGCTTCACAACTCATGTTATTTATTCTATATACCTAGATAAAAGACATAAGGAGACCAGTAGTCCCATATTTGCAGTTAGGACATTATATCTAGCTCTCCTACTGAACTGAGTCTACACAAACTCATAATTTAACCTGGACAATATTCATTTCAATGAATCCCAAGCCTGTTGAATATCAGAACCACCTGGGGGGTAACTAAGAATATAGATGCCCAGTGGAAACAAGCCAAATGTCGGTTGATGGATGAATGGGTAAACAAAATATGGTATACGCATACAATGAAATATTATTCAGCTGTAAAAAGGAATGAAGTGATGATACATGCTACAACATGAACAAACCCTGGAAGCATTCTGCTAAGTGAAATGAGCCAGATATAAAAGAACAAATATTGTATAATTCCATTTATACTTGATGAAGGTAAAAAGTCTCCACAAATGGCCACATAGGAAATTGAGTCCACATCTAATTCCAAGTCCAGCCTCCTTTTATTTCATTCTTCAAATGACTGATGGTTATTAAGATTGCCCTCCCATGCATAGGCCCCAAGGCATGCAAGTTCTCTGTCTAAATGCCTAAAAATATCACCCTGGCTTTTGTGTTTAGTAGCTCCATGGGGTCTTGCTTCTACAAGTCTGAAGTTGTTACCTTTGCATTCACAGACTCATCGAGGTGGCCCTACCACAGTCCCCAGAACCAAAGATCTCCAAGTACATTTTTCAACCTGATCCCTCAGCCTGTCCCAGGCATGGCACAGAAAATGCCCAGACATCCTCAAGTAGTCAGAAGGCGGCTTCATGTGTTTAATATCAGCTGGTTGATGCCCAAGCATGTCTTAGATAAACATCTTGAGCCCTTTCGCCACTGAGCTACTGGGAACATAATTAGCTGGCTCTGGGATAAATAAGCTCATCTGAGTGGAAGAGGCACTCAAGTTCACGGACATACCAACGTGCTTTGTTCACCTTCATTACCACATCAGTCTTGTCAAATGCAAGCCTCTCTAGAAGACTGACTCCTAAAGCAAATGTACTCTAGCTCTCATGATGAGATTCTTCTCGAGAAGAAAACCTAGAACATTTGATCTTTTTAAGAAAAAGTGCTAACTTCTGAAGAGGCTGAGATTATTCTCTAATCTAAATCCCATTAAGAAGAGTTATAATTGCAACGTGATGATCTTTTTTTTTTAAGATTTATTTTTATTGTTTTTTTGACAGAGAGAGAGACAGACAGAGAGAGACAGAGAGAAGGGGAGGGCCTAGAGCAGTCTCCATAGTTGACAGCATTTGCTTTCCATATAGTTTCACTCCACAGATGGGCACAGGGCTGCGCAGGGCAGGAACTGGGCCAGGAACCTCCTTTATAGGCCCTGGCAAGAACTGAACTGGGGGCACATCCCAGCTCAGCATATGGGTCCGCCTGGACTGGGATTCAATCCTTGGGCTCCGTGGCTGCAAAGCGAGTGCTTAACCCACTGAGCCATCCCAGTTTCCCCTATTTTTATTGTTTTTTGACAGAGAAAGAGACAGACAGAGAGAGACAGAGAGAAGGGGGAGGGCCCAGAGCAGTCTCCATAGTTGACAGCATTCGTTTTCCATATAGTCTCACTCCACAGGTGGGCACAGGGCTGCGCAGGGCAGGAAGTAGGCCAGGAGCCTCCCGCATAGGCCCCGGCAAGAACAGAACTGGGGGCACACCCCAGCTCAGCATATGGGTCCACCTGGGCCGGGCCTGGAATTTTATCCTCGGGCTCTGGGCCAGCAAAGTGAGCACTTAACCCGCTAAGCCATCCCAGCTTCCCCGTGACAATTATTTTTTTTTAATTTATTTTTATTTATTTTTTTGACAGAGACAAACAGAGACAGAGAGAAGGGGGAAGGCCCAGAGCAGTCTCCATAGTTGCACATCATCAGTTCTCAACATAGTTTCATTTCACACAGGTGGGTAGGGGGCAGTGCAGGCTGGGAACTGGGCAGGGGGCCTCCCACATGGAAGGCATGCCCCCTTGAGCTGGGGGCCGAACCAAGGTCTTCCCACGTGGGAAGCTTGTCCTGGCAAGAACCAAACTGGGGGCCACACTCCAGTTCAGCACATGGGTTCGCACAGGCTGGGGCCAGGATTCGATCCTCAGACCCTGGGGCTGTGAGATGAGCGTTCAACCCGCTGAGCCATCCCGGTTTCCCCAGTGATCATTTTAAAATAATAGGTGCATCTACATTCATGAATCTTCATAAATAGATGTCTCATACACAGATACACTTTTAATTCTACAGTTACCAAACTTCACCAGCAAATAAGGAGAATCTAGACAGAGATTGGGCATTACTGTGTCAAATCAATTCTTTCCTATAGTTTCTGATGATGCACCCCAACTTTCCACTTAGAATACCTAGCTTTATTTTTCTCAGTTTGATAGACTCCATGAAACAATGCCTCTGAGGTGATAAGAATGTTTCAATTCCAAGACATTTTGAGATGATAGCATCACTGTGATTTCATTCCCATAGTTAAATATAAGACAGGAGGGGATAAAATCATTTTCAATTGCAGAGCGGTTTACTCTGCATGGGGGCAAGTTACAAGTAGTCACAGAAGAGCAGCTACAAAAAACACAAAGCCAAATGAAAGGTGTTTTATATGATGTGGTAACAGAAAGAAGATAGTCATACGAAAATGATGATAACTAGAAAATCTGAAGTCCTAATTGCATAATACTATTTGGTAACTTTGCATAATGTAATGAAAGTCTACTAAAATTACAATTAGGTTATCTCTATTCCTATTAATTAGTACTAAAATATAGTGCAGCTACTACCACATAAAAATATACTTAGGCTGTGGTGATTATAAGGATTTTTTTAAAACCTTTATGGAATTTGAGTGAAGTAATAGTGAAGCATCAGGAGCTGTGATTGGTTTATAGACATTCAGTCATTTTTCGTTCCTATTTATCCACTCTTATTCTCTCCCTACAATTCTTGCTCAATCCTTTTTTAAGCCCTGCAGAATTCCAAAAAGGACTTAAGATGTGTCAAGATGTATACAGTTTAATAATAATACACTAAATACACAGCTGACATCATGAGACATGTACTGACTGAACAAGGAAGACTAGAAGTTGGTCCCAATTTTCCTCTCTCTTACTTCCCCTTTTCTACTAGTGTGTATTTCCAATAGCATATTGAACTACCCTGGGTCAAGCCCAGTAATCACAGCTGAGAAAATGATAGTCCCTGACCGCAAAGAACCTCCAGTTTAGTGGGACTGACTTACAGAAAAGCAAAATGCTAAATCACAATTGCACCAAGCGTGAAGGAGAGATCCTTAGTTCTACAGCAAGTAGCCATAGAGGTCAGGAAGTTATGCCTGAAGTGAGAAATAAAGAAAGGCTAAAAGTTAACTAGATGATCTAGGGTGAAAAAAACAGCCCAAGGAGAGGAAACAGTCTGTGCCAAGCCCCGTGGCAGGAAGAGAGCACAGAATACTGGGAGACACCAAAGAAAGGCTCCTACTTGGAAGAACGAGAGAAAGCTAAAGGGACAAGCAGGAAGGAGACCTGGCAGGGCTTGGCGGCCATCTAACCAGGGGAGAGGGAACGGCTGAGAGCACTTGTTAGCACTTGCTGTATGCACTGGTCTGTAAGTTATCCTCTAGCTCTAAGTGACATACCCCATGGATGCTTCCACATGGCAGACATCTCAGAGTTGCTCTGAGTATGTTTGGTAGAATTCTAAGATGGTCCACTCCCTGGCATGCCCACCTTATATAATCAATCACCTGCCCTTGAGCGTGAGAACAACTTGTGAATGTGATGGATGTCACTCTCACCATTTGTTTATATCGAACGCAAAGGTGAAAAGATTTTTTAGCTGTAATTAAGATTCCTAATCAATTTGACTTTGAGTTATTAAAGAGTAAAATTATCTTAAATGGGCTTGATTTAATAGGTGTCCCCTTACGAAGGGTCTCTAGGTCAGAGGGACGTTCCCCTGCTGACCTTAAAGAAGCAAGCCATTCTACAGCCACAAAGAACTGAAGTCTATTGACAATAACGAAAGTTTGTAAGATGACCTTGAGCCTCAGATGACACCCAGTCCTGGCTGACCTTGTCTACAGTCTGTGAGACCCAGCTAAGCCATGTCCAGAATCCTAACCCATGGAAACTGTGTGCTATAAATTAGTTTATTTTAGGCCCCTAAGTTTGTCATAACTTGTTATGTATCAATGGAAAATTCATAGACTGGGGGTCAGTAGTTGAAGGCAGCTCTGTTGGGCTGGTGGTCACTGCAGAGGGCAGCCACCAGCTGGGTGACCGCCAGGCCCATCCTGATTGTAGCACTGTGCATGTGACACAATAGGGAGACCAGGGCCACAATGGACAACAGTCTCAACTTGTCCATTTTAGAAAATTGAAAGCCTCTAATCTCCCAACTTAAAGACAACAACAAACTCTTCATTGCAACTGCCTTCCCAAATCCTACAGAATCTAAAAATCAGAGGCCCTGAATAAATAAATTGGGACAAATCTGACAGGGAAGCTGACCCCTGCTTTAAGTTTTCTTACTCATTTTTAACAACAAAAACAGGTTTTTGTAAAGTATGATTTTAATGTTCACAAAATCTTTTCAAACAAATAGGGCCATTTTTATTTAAATGCCCAAATAACCTGGTTTATATTATGAAAAACCCATCTATGAAATACAAACATTTTGTACATCTTTCTTCAGTTAGAGAAAAGGAGGGCAAAAAAGAAACCTCTCTAGTGTTTTGTTTTGTTTTTCTTGTCTTTAAAACCATACGAACAACTGTCTCTCAACTCTCTGGGTCTTGGTAGACAAAATTAATCACACTGTTAGCTATTACATAGTTATCAATTAAATGCAGGCATTCCATAATCTAACAATTTTCATCAAGGAACACATTACAAATTGCCTTAAGCTCAAATTCATGGTAAATGTAACAGTGGCCACCAAAAGCAACAGCTTGATGGTGGGAATGTTTTTTAGAGCAACATACTTTGCCAAGATGTTTTAGCTGATAGGTCAGTCTCAGCATTAAAACAGCTAAGAGTAAAGCTAGTAGAGACTTCTCCGTGGTTGGAAACGGAAAAATTCACACACACAATATGCCAAGCCTGTTTCTGGAAGGATCTCCAAGAATCTAGTAAATGGCTGTCTCCTGGAAAGGGTGCAAGATGGCTAGGCTCAAGAGTGGATGGAGGCCTTACTTTTAATAGATGCTCCTGGATACTTTTAAGTGTCTGGATGCATTAAAAACATTTTATGAAATCAGGCACATGCATACTAAAGAGGAAAACTCATCTAAATTTTCTCACTGGGGCACTGCTGCCGAATAACCTTACGTCACGGATACTGAAGCGGAAACAAAAAGTAAGTTAGGGGGTTCCCAGAAAAGCTACTGCCTTCCAAGCCACGTGTTGTCTTCGGTCACCACCGCAAAGCTTTGGCCCACATACTCCCTTTGAGATCGCTGGTCGACCCAGGAGAGAGAACAGATCTTGTAGGCAAAACTGATGCCAGCACCTCACTCACTCCTTTATCTCCGGAGCCCTCCTACCTCTGCAGGTCTCTCCTCCCTCCTTCTGTCCTCATAAGTGGTAGGAAGAATGAGCCTTTGGAGCATGAGCCCTGCACCTTCTCACCACTCTGTGATCTTGAAAAACCTCTCTGCATCTCCCCAGGCATCTGTGTTTCCCCATCTGTTAAATCAGAATAATAACTACCACCACCTCAGGGCAATATCTAAAGACTGGGGTTTGTCTCAAAACATCCTCTAAATCTAGTTCACAGTATACATAGTTAAGATGACCAAGAGAGCATTAACCTTTAGGCGGGTCATTCCTTATGTGGGATGTGAAACCTCGGGCAAACTGCATCCAGGATCATATCTCATAACTACCTAAGAATTTGGTCGTGACTAAAAGAAAGGCAAACAGAAGCTGAGGAGAGAACCACTCTCCTGTTTGGGCATGGTTACAACTACCAAAAGAAGTGTGGTTAAAAACAAACAGATTGGCACATGTCTAACTCAGTCATTGCATCTTAAAATAGTTCAAAAATAAGACAATTTGCTCTGTCAAAACGTGAGTATGATTATTATTTTGTTGTTGTTGTTAAATGCTCATGCCTGTAGACAAGTTAAGTGGCTGCCTCCTTTCAGAACAGCCACATCACACTACTCTGAAAAGCCCCGTCATCTGCCAGGTCCTCCTCCAGGCAACACTGAGAAGAGGCCCCTGACTCATGACCTTGTACTCTATGAAGGACAAGCTGGACTAGATAAGGCTCAGTCTTTTACTATTATTCATAGTTCCCTTTTACTTTGGTCAGTACTTGGTCTACATATATGAGCCCAATGCCTGTGTAATTCTCCATACGTGTTTTGCTCTTTAATTCTTATTTATCAGAACCTAGGATGGTTGTCTTGATTTTGGAAACCAGCGTAGAAATACTTTTATTTTTACCTCCTTCCTTTCATTTTTTGAGACATCATAGGCTATTTTTTAAATCAAATATAAAAGTTAAACTATTTAAAATGCAACCCATGGAATTACAACCCATTGAAAAACAAGACAGCACAGAGAAATCAAAGACAGGAGAAGACTGTGGAAAATAAACCCTACCTGACAAGTGAAAGACTATTTTCTTATATCTTTCATCAAAGTATTGTGGACAATTAATATTTTATGCTCTATATGAAGAAAGAGGATGGAATTTTACCTATAAATATTTGAAGTACACCTTGTTTATGATTCATTAATAACAAACATATATTCAGATAACAAATGCATTATTGTTCATGAGAGAACCCCAAATTAAAGGGTGATTCTCAGTCCAAGTAAATACAGAAAAGCTGCCAGAACCGTCTGTTTGACTCTCAATGACCTCATTTGTTTTCATCAAACGATAATGAGTTTTTCAAATTAGATTAATCTTCTGCACAGTTGTTAGGTAATTGGATAAAAATTTATAACCATTATTAGCATAAAATAATCTGAAATCTGTATACTGAAACACTTGCTTGAAAACAATTAGTTATAATTTACTTACTAATTTTTTAAAAGAATATTCTGGCTTTATAAAAGTTAAGAGCAATTGATAAGCAATGCCATCCTATAAATATTTGGCATGTGAATAAACAAATACTTATTGAATGAATTAATGAATGTACGAATGAATAATATGAGCAATCCAATTGAAGAAAACAGGAATACAAACCTGTGTGCACACACACACATACACACTCAACCTAACGAATCCTTTTGGGAATATGAGTTTTCCTATTTCTGTCCTCAAGCAGATTTATTCTACTGCTTCCTTTGCAATAACCAACATCTCTTCCAGAGGCAACTAAAGTAGAAGTCGTGATGGGATTCTGTTACATTTTTGTCTGACCGCTCTACCCTCCCCCAAACGATCAACAACTAACAAAAACTTATTCCAGATTTGTTTTAATTCAATAGGTCTGGAGGGAAGCCCAGGAACTGCAGTTTTAGCAAGTTCCCTAGGTGATTATGAGTGGCAGGCAGTGCCTAAGAACTATTTCATGCCTTTGTGTGGACCAAGATTTTGACCCAGGAGCTTTGTCCTGAGCAGGCCTTTTAGATGAGATTAACTCCTTCTTGTTCATGGAACTGAGTTGTGGCTTCTGGAGAGCCTTCCCCAACACACTTCCCCCCCCCC
>PVKE010004853.1:0-22096 GCA_004027555.1 Craseonycteris thonglongyai
CCAATGTCACCCCATTAAATTTAACAATAAAATATAATAATATTAAAATAAAATAAAATAAAATAAAACAAAATAGCTACTTAAAAAAATGCTTTTGGGGCATGTTTTTAGCCATATCACGCTAGAATTATGAGAATAGTAAATATTTATAATGTACCATGTGGTGCAGTCAGAGAGAAAAAGGGAGGGAGGGAGAGACTGAGAGATAGAGAGATGATAGAAACAGAGATAGAGCAAGAGCGAGAGCGAGAGCGAGAGCGAGAGCGAGAGAGAGAGAGAGAGAGAGAGAGAGAGAGAGAGAGACACTATGAACAGTAGCACAGCCAGTGCCAGAGGCATTGAGGGAGATAGGAAACCTACGGTGTACTATAGGAAACACTGGTAGGTGACCATGTGGAGCGAGGGAAGTGTCTAATCAGGCAACAAGAGGCCTAGTGGACTAGGGAACTGATAAGTATTCATTTAAAATAGACATGTTTAGGGGATGCCGGGATAGCTCAATGGTTGAGTGCTTACCTCACAATTGCAAGGTCTGGGGTTCAATTGCCAGGACACCTCACAATTGCAAGGTCTGGGGTTCAATTCCCAGTCCTGGCCTGTGCAAACCCATATGCTGAACCATGGCACCACTGGTAACTGCTGGGATGGCTCAGTGGTGAAAGTTCTCCCCTACCATGTGGGAGGCCCCTCCATTTGGTTCCTACCCTTCCTGGCCCCACATCCACGTGTGTAGAATGAAACTATGTCACAGCTAATGATGTGCAACTACAGAGACTGCTCTGGGCCCTCCCCTCTTCTCTCTCTTTCTCTTTCTCTTTCTCTCTCTCTCTCTCTCTCTCACCTTCTCTCAAGCAATATATTTTTTTAAAAATTAAAAATAGACAAACTTAATTATTCATTAAGTTAAATAATTTGATTCAAAATTGACACGCTAATTTAAAATAGAATTTCCCCCTCATTTTTGCAACCATTTGTAACAGAAAAAAAAAAACAGGGGTGGTGGTGGAGAGTGCAGCCCATGCTTTGAGGATCTCTCTTTTATCATTTTTTTTGTTGTTTTGCTGACCTCCTTTTCTCCTGCATTTTTTCCTACTGCCAAAAGCCCACTTAGTGCTATAAAAAACTCAACTGTAGTCAAAGTCAGGCGTATAGTATCATTCCGACTCTTTAGTGAGTCTGTGCTTTCATTGTGGCTGCGACTATCTTGTTCTTACGCTCCCATTCACATGTCTATCACTTTCATCTTCATGACCACTAGAGAAAAATCACAAATAGCTGCCTTACCCTTCCTTTTCCTATTTCATATCTTAGTTCTCCCCTTTCTTCACAGAGATGACAATGAATCTTTTTCCAAATGTTTCAGTGATTTCATATCACTTGAAGGATCCAATCAAATCCCTCCAATGGATTTTTAAAGGATTTTCCCCTTGTCCTCTCTTTCCAGGTTCCCTGGCTCCTTTCCTACCCATGGCCTCAAACTTTCCAACTTTATGACCTTTCTTTCACATGAAATGCTCAGTCCAAGCTGGCTGGTTTTCTCTCTGACAGGAGCCATGTATCCAAATGAAGCCCCTCACCCAAAGCACATTTTATTTACTCTCAATGACAGTTCTGTCTACTGTCACCTGTGTGGAGTGATGCTCCTCTGAATTTTGACAACCCTTATATAACTATCATTAATTTGTTTTCTATGTGATGGAAGTGTGTGGATTACTGAAACTTCTTATTTAATAAACAATTCTTTGAAATGGCTTTATTCAGCATATCTTACAAATAGGGAAGAAAGTTTCTTGACAACAGCTTTGCGACTTTAATTCTCTCCAGCATTCATTGAAAGTGCAACTCAAAGGGGATTGAAATTTTTCTAAGGATCAAAAGAAATTCAACAATACTTTCCTCATTCTCAGTTAAAGAAAAGAATAACGACAATAACTTAAATTAAATTTAAATACATTTGACAGCTTTTTGTATTTGAAAGGCATTCTTCTAAGTCAGCCTTTCTGTGTGTTTGGGTATGTCACTGGAAGATTCAATAGGGTAGAATCCTGAGTTTTGTTGAAGTTAGAGGGATAATATATTTTCATGTCTTTTAGTCTAAAATGTCTACATATGACTTTGATGTGAGTTCTGTTGGAACTAGTTAATTCAAAAACAGAAAAACAATGTTATCTTTATATAAGAAAGAATCATTTGTACTGTTTTACAAAATAGTACAATATGTTATAAGGAAATCTGTACCAAGTTCGGGCTGTATGGAACTCAATTAATCTGTAAGCTATTAAGTAAATGAAATCTTACAATGTTTCCTTGTTTCTCTGAAGTTATCAATACATTATAGCAATCTGGCAAGACTCTCAGCCATTACAAATAATAGAGTTGGAATGCCCACACATACTCATCATTCCCAGGGAACTTAGCCCTCTGACTTAACTCTTCTCAGCTGCAAAAAGAGAACTATGCTCACTATAGAAAGGGTGGGGGGGGGGGAGAGAGAGAGAGAGAAATAGAAATAACCTTTACCCTTTACCTCATTTCTGAGAATCTTTTCACAACAAGCTCTTATTTTTGCCTGCTTCCATCAAAATTCACCATGGAAGCCATTTGATGTGCATGAACATAGAGACTAGCATGTCTTACAGCCCAATAAAAGGCTTTCTGTAGAGTGTAGTAGGGTAGTGCATGTTTAGGAGGGGGGTCTTAAATGTAAGTGACTTACAGACATTGCACAGGCTGCTGGGAATCCCAGAGAAAGCATCTCATATTCTGTACCCTGTCATGCCATTAGCGATGGCAGGTGCTTGCTTCCCAATTTTCTTTTCTTGTTTTTTAAAGGATGTTTAATTTGTAAAATATGAAGAAGGAAAACTCAATGAACATATCAAAGATGATTTGAGATTGTAAGATATGTGTATTATTTGCTTACCATCTTTCAATAAAGTGCCTATTGTTTTTAGTATTTATTAGATTTGAGACATTTGGGGATGCTAAGAGTGAAACAGAGGGAGACGAGACGAGAAGAGTTCCAGCCTCCAAAGCAGGTGAGAAAATTGGCTATGGGCATCGGAAACAACATGTCCATAAAGAAAGGAGGTTATTTTGAGTGTTTATTTAGGGTAACCCGTGCTTTGTGTATGATAGTACAGAGGGCTTATTGTTAGCAGTGGGAAAAACAGGTTTCCAAATTTACAGACCACGAAACCTGTTCATGAAACTTGGAAATTCCAGGCAAACTTGGATCTCTTGTTGGCATCTCTGTTGACTTATCTTTGGCAACAGACTGTGTTCCTTTTGTTTCTTTCTCAGAAGAGTATAATAGTTGCCTCAAACAAAACTCGAATTAGTACTTTCTTCAAGTTGTTGATATATATATGAGCTTTCTGGGAAGTACCCAGCCACGTAATATAAAAAATAGAGGCATTTATGGCTGGATTTCTTCCAGACAGCTCTCATATATATGAGGATGGGCTGATAAATGTTGCCTCCTTTTAAATAGAGTGGGAAAAGATATTTTAACCTCTTTACATACAAATTAAATAAAATTATATGTGAGCAAAAAGTACTATTTATTTTTAAACTTAACATTTGGGGGTACAATACCCAGTATTGGATTCACATAATTTGTAAACTTTGATCCCAAATCTGCTACATTTGGTAGCTACAGGTTACACATACCCCAGCTATCCTTTGAATTTCATCAGTGACTTGTCTAGGTAGACATCTTCATCTGGATTACATAATTGTTCAAACTTATTATTCAAATAGTCAAATATATTTTGCACTTTTCATATTATGTTCTCTTTACATACAGTTTCATTATCCATAGAGTGAAGACAATGTGATATAGCCAAGAAGTGTTGGCAAGGCATAGTTTTTGTAAATATTGGTGTCTCTAATATTGCTCTTTTCGACGTGTGCAAGTCTATTTTAGATTTTTGTACTTGTAGCATTATGATACATAATGAAAGGTATGCTTCCATTTCATCACTTGTTACTGGAAACTACTTCTCATACTTTTTCATGTTCTTACCCTTTATCTTTTGACTTCCACATCTATTTCTATGCCTATCATTTAAAAAATATATATCTTCACTTGGCCCTTGTTTTAAAACACAAAAAGGCTTAGGATTTGCTCGTAGTCTTCACAAAACTAATGGAAGGAGGAACCATGTCTGTTTTGTGTTTACCACTGAAAAACGCAAACTTAGCATGTGTGAAGTATACAGTGCATATTTGTTACATAAATCAATTAGTGCAGGTGGCTAGTTCACCCAGGGTTTACAGAGGATCTAGAAGGAGAGGTATTGCCTGATTTTATGCATTAGCTTATAAGTTACATATGAGTAATGATGATAAGGGTAATAAGAACAGTGAAATGTCATTTAGCAACTCCTGTATGTCTGGCAATGGTATAAATGCTTTACTTTTATTACTCATTTTAAAGAAGAAAATAAAAGGCATGCATATTATTACTATGCAAAGAAAATACTTTTTACGTTTTTCTGTTTATTTTAAGTTATAGATTTTACTAAATAGCATTAGAGGAGAAAGACAAAACAACCTTACTGGCCTTAAGGAATGTATAGTCTGGTTAGGGATAGAGAGTATGGTCAACAAGGAAGCAAAGTCTCATAGGCCACAACGGGCAAGATGATAGTTACTACAATCAGTGGATGAGAAAAATCAACCCTCAGGTGGCGTGCATAGCAGTGGTCAGACAGGCAGAGAGTGAGAGGGACCAAAATTAGAGGAGCTCAAAAATTTTTTAGGTTTGAGTCTAGAGGCCTGATGCATGTTGTTATTATTTTCTCCTTCACTACAGTTTTCCTTAGTAATCCAGGTAACCCTTTTATATTTAGCATTTGATAATAACTTTGAAGTAGAGGATCAGTGTTTAAATGTAAAGATTTCTCACTAGGACAGTTGAGTCAGTTTTTGAAAGTCTGTAGTTTCCTTTTACATCTTCCTCAGTTCTATTCCTTTGGATCTGATTTATTGTCTTCACTTTCAAAAATCCATGTACTTCTTGGTTCAACAACTCAATAGTTCTTTATTCGCTCCACAATGTCTTTCCCAATTTTTGATTTCTATTCATGACATACTCCCAGTCTAAAATGCCTCAACACATTTTTTTCCAAACTAACTCTGTTTCCCCCCAAAAGGCCTTCAAATTAAATTCTTCTAGGTCTCCCAAAATTTATCTCACAGAAGAAATTTCCTCACATACAACCATAACAACTATAAGTTACACGGTAATCAGAAGGAATTGTTAGCATTATTTCATTTTTATTATATATTTTCAATCCATATTCCATCAATATTCAACAGACAGATATACTATGTGGCAGCACTCTGTGCTTCCAATATGAAAGTAAATATGATAAATATTCCATGCCTTCAAGAAGTCTATGATAAGATTTAGATATGCATAATTTTTATATAAATTTTCTTTTGTCTGATATGGTAGATAAAATACAACCACTCATTTATTGCAACTCTTCCAATCAAACAGTGGAGTCTGTTTCCCTACTCCTTGAGTTTGGCCTAGACTTATGACTTCCTTGATCGAAAGAATGCAGTGAAAATGAGGTTGTGGGCATTTCTGCAGCCTAGGCCTCAAAAAGATGTGTAGATTTTGTCTCTGACCCCCTGGAATGCTTCCAGCAAAATCAAAAGAGGTTTTCTAGCCTGTGAATGATGAAAGACCATGTAGAGAGAGAGAGCCCAGCTGAGAGGGAGCCCCAAAGCCCAGACATAGGGGGAGGCCATCTTGAATCTTCCAGCCCAAGGAAAAACCATGAGAGACCTGCCCACCCACAACAAAACCACGGCTGGTTTATTACGCTCCAATACAGAAATAGTAAATTACATTTCATCTTAACTCTAAGTCAGTAGAAATAAAAACCAATTATTATCGACGCTCTCTTTGTAGATAAGTTACAAAGAGGTTTATACCATTTTATTTTCTTGTGAGTCAGAATTTTAATTACTTTATTTTAGTATTAATTCTCTTTATATTTTTGAATCCTAATGGTACTCCACGTAACTCTAGAACTATTTTGCTTAAACAGGAAAGAGAAAGAGTGAGGGAGGGACGGTATGGGTTGGAGTGGGGAGGAGAGAGAGAAAAGAGAGAAGGGAGGAGGGAGGGAGGGGAAGAAATAAAATGAAAGAGATAAAGAGAGAGCAAGAGGGAGGGGGGAGAAAGAAAGAGGAAGGAAGGATGGAAGGAAGGAAGGAAGGAAGGGGAAAGGAGATGTGGGTAACTTAACAGTTTTCAACAGAATTTCATAGTGTTCAGGGCTCATTATTCACCATTTTACCTGATGTCTGTTTCTCATGTTCAAAGATTTGACTTGTGTCAGGAATTGAACTGAGTCAGGGAAACCCAATGAATTCTTTCCACTGCAGAAAAGCACAAAATAATTTATCATCTTGCACTGTTTTCAAATAGAATGAAAATTAGTGTGAAGGTGGGATGAAGGGAGAAGGAAACATTAATAAAGCAGAAAACAACCAGGATCAGAGGAACTGTTACATTGACTGCCTCCTAGGGTCAGCCAGAAACGCAGGCACGCTAATTGAGGAAGGCACAGGTGGGGCCATGGAGGACAATAACAAACACAGATGTAGAGAAACTGGGAAAGGAATCAAAGCGATGATGCCAAACAAGCAGCCCACACTGTGTTCAGCGTGCTTTCTCTAATTCCATTTTCATTTCAAGTGCCTGGTCCTGTTTCTCAGTCAGAATGAAGTCTGAATACGAGAAAAAAGAGAGGCCCACCCTTTTTAGCTCCTTTTCCATACTCTGATTTCTACTAGAATGTGGAATACATTCCTACCCACACACCTGCTGCTGGTGGGGACTATGTGAGTGAGGGCTAGTGTGTGTTTTTAGAGGTGAGAGGAAAGGTGAGGGGGTTTATGTGGGGTGTTGTTTTTATTTATTTATTTATTTTGGTTATTTTCACCTTAGTATCTTGTTTCACTTGATTGGAGTCTAAATTTGATTCAAGTATTTCATACAGTATCAAAATGTTTTACTTCACCAAATGTGTAGTCTCTTCCCTCTTGCATAAAATCAGTATTAATTTTGTCATAAAGTATGCCAAAATAAAATACCAAAAATGTTCCTTTTTCTTTCATTAAGCAAATTAAATTGAATTTAAGCTCCATTTGGAAATTCAGTGCAAGTTATTTATAGGGTCACCTCTCCAATTGCTAATCACACAAAGGTCTTGGTATTTGTGGGTTTTTTCAAAAATTTTATTAAAGCATAGCTAACAGACAATATTATATTAGTTTTAGGTGTACACCAGAGTTATTCAACATTTCTATACCTAAAGAGGTGATCGCTATGATAAGTCCAGCAACCATCTGACACTGTACCACGCTATCACAATATTATTGATTATATCCCTTATGCCAGGGCTGGGCAAGTTGTCAATCGTGATTCACCAGTGGATCATCAAACAATTTTAGGGTGACTGCCTGAGTTAAGAAAAAGTGCCATAGCATTAAGCCAAGGCCTAGCAGCTAGACAGCTAAACATAAAAGAAACACATTTTTCACACACACACACATACAATTTTGAGAGGCAAGAATCAGCTTTTCACAATCGAGGTGGTTGTATGTGCATAAGCAAGTGAAATAAATAGCTAGTGGACCATGACACTTGAAGAAAATTAGAAGTATCCCTTGCCCTGAAAAATGTTTGCCAAGTCATGTCCTACGCTGTACATTACATTCCCATGACACTGATGTCTTAATTTAAACTAAATGTTCCAGGTCCTTTTAAAACTTGGTTCACATTGGTTGTTACGGAGCAGCATGTTTTCCAAGGTTTCATGGTCATTACTCTCTGGCAACTCACTCTTGGTGACATACTCAGGACATAAAAGTTGTCCAGGCCTAGGAATGCCAGTGCTCAGTTTACTTCCATACCCACCCTGAAGTTCCCACCACAGAGGCCACCTGCTGGGGAAGTGGCTCAGAGCAGGGTCCACCCCAAGCTGGCATTTAATTTCCCTCCCCTTCTTTCCCACCTGAAAGTCCTTCTGCTTTCTCTTTCCCCTTCTGGACATTTACCATGAAAGTTGTAAAGTCCGTGGGCTTTTGCAAGCACCACTAGACATGTTTTTAAATATAAATTCTACTTTGTACCCAACAAAGCACACAAATTGAGGATTATAATGACAAGGCTACCTACTTCCAGGTGACAGAACTGAGAGCTGCCCAAGAACAGATGTTCATTAATATTACAAGGACTTACCCTTCTTTAGTGCTGCCTTGATTGTTGAAATTTTAGAACTGTCTCATTAACTTGTGGCACTAAATTCTCAGTACTGCTGACAGATACTTTTCCTGGCTTTAGCATTTTGATAAACTCATTTCAACAAACTTAAGCTACTAACAACAAAAGGAGGGTCCCTGAAACCGTCAACATCACCAATGACTTCTAGTAGGACCGCAAATCCTCAAAAGTATGTATACTATTCTATGTTTGAGTTTTATAGCTTTTAAATTTTCTTAAAGGACTTTTTCTGCTCCCAAAAGTTTTACATCAGACCTCCATGAGAGTGTACCCACTAAAAATGATTGTAACTATTAATATAAGTGAAAACACATACTTAGGCACAGCATGTTATTTTATAAAGAAATAGTGTGGAGTTTTCCGTGAATCTTCTCATTTCTCCTATCAGGATTGAATCATCCCTGTGTAATGAATTCTTTCTGCTTCCTTGCACTCTATTTCCCCCATTTTCTCCTAAATTATGTTTGACAACTGTCATATGTTCTGTAAACATAGGGTCTTACTTTCAGATGGTTAATAAATGAGTATAGAGGCTAAGAGTTTCAAAAAATGGGCCTTAGTGTGAAGCTCGCCCCAGAGCCTACTTGCTGTGTGTTCTTAAAGGATTTTTAAAAAAGATTTATTTTATTGTTTTTGACAGAGACAGAGAGACAGAGAGAAGGGGGAAGGCCCAGAGCAGTCTCCAAGTTGCATGTCAGCTTTCGACATGGCTTTGTTTCATAAGGTGTGCAGGGGCCGCACAGGGCAGGAACTGGGCTGCACCACCCTCTCCCCACATATGCATGGGAGGCACGCCCCCTCAAGCCAGTGGCCGAATCAGGGGGCAAGAACTGAACTGGGGGCCTCCCACATGGGAAGCACACCCCAGTTCAGCATATGGGTCCACACAGGCAGGGGCCGGGATTCAATCCTCAGTCCCCAGGACTGCAAAGAGAGAGCTTAACCCACTGAGCCATCCCTGCTTCTTCTTAAAGGATTTTCTTAACCTCTCTGTATATTAGTTTTCTTCATCTTCATAATGTGGTTAATGCTAATGTCTACCTCATGGAGTGATTAGAAGAATAAATTTAATTAATATATACAAAATTTTTAGAATAAAACCTGGCATAAACTAACTACCACATCTGTGTTAATTATTATTTATAATCTAGGAATATTCATGTTTTAATCATTCACTCATGAATCATAGTTATTTTTCAAATTTCCAAGTTATTAACCAGGAAGTGGAGTTAATGTTTAGGACCTAAGGTCTTGTTGAGTGTCCTCAGATCCCATCATCTACTTTCATACTTCTTCTACCACATCACTGTGAGCTTGGTTAGGACAGAAGCAGTATCTAAATGGATCACATGGTGGAAATAGGCAGAGGTCACGGTGATGACATGGGTGGGCCACGCCATTGCCTTGAAGAGACATCTAACCTAGCTGAGGTAACTCATATTCATTTTCAGGTTTCAACCTTAATATCATTTCTTTGAAAAAGCTTTCTCTGATCTCTAAGTTTGATAGGCACCCCTTTGAAAACTCCTGGACATAATTATTTCTTTACTATCTTTTTTTCCCCATAGAATACAAGCTCCATGAAGAAAGGTATTCTCCCTGCCACATTCAGTCCAGCACCCAGCAGAGGGACTGTTATATTTTACCTGCTCAACTCTACTTGATAACCCAAGATCATACCTAAGTGTTTCATTGAATGGCTACTTCAGCTCTGTTACACGTAACTCACAAAGTTGCTGGGAGAAATAAGTTATGTTTATAAAGTGTCTATCACTACTGCTGGAAGAGGGAATTATTGATCTATGATCACTTTTTATGAATGGTCATTTGTTTAGGAAAGTCATTTTTCTTTGGATGGAGTTTTCAGAATTCCTCTTTCCACTCTCATTTGTTCTCATGTCCAGACCTGGAAACTTTCTATCTCATTTCTCAAATATTGCACTAAAGTAGCCTGATCTAGTTTTTCTCTCAAATTTTTCTGACATTTGGGAGAGAAAGAGTTATCATGTTAGCCTCTAGTCCTTAACCAAATGAAGAAAACCAATCACACTGGAAAAGGACTTTTATTGAAGTTTGAATAATCCATTTTCTTCAGGTGGGTCATGTCAGGATTTTCATAACAGTGTTAAAGAGAACAGGAAAGAGAATTATCAAAATGTCAGCTTTTGGTAACAATGGAGATTGGAACTGATCCTTCAATAACCCTGCTGGATAATTACACAAAGAGAGCTGCAAAAGCATTTACTCAAAAAAAAAAAAAAAAAAGTTATCTTAAATCTATTCTTTTCATTTCTTCTCTCCACTGAAGGAAATAAATAAATATGAATATAAGGAATAATTAGAAGCAAAGTTTTCAAAAATTCTAGTCAATTTATTTCTATTTTACCCAGAATGCCTTTCTCTTCACCTACTATTATTTTTATGGCAATTACCGTACCTGTGTGCGCCATATTATATTCATCTCATGGTTGTAGGTGCTTTTGTCCTCTTGTCTGATAGATTTCAGAGGGTCAGGAGATTAATACCCAAGACATCAACGGTCTTCATTATAAAACTCATCTTTGCCTTACCCCTTCATAGGACATTGGATAAAACTATTTCAAGGTAACTTTGATGAAAAAAAATTCACTGAATATGTAGAGAAAATCTGAATTTATACCTTCTTTTGTGGACTACAATATTATTAATTTATATTTCACATTTATAAGTGCTTATGATTGTCAATAAATTGCCAGAAAATGAAAAGTGCTGTAGGTATTCTGGTAGCCGGAAATTCAGAGGTGAAACAGATGACAACTGAAAAAACTCAAGAGAATTGCAAGCAGTTTCTCATTAAACGGGATTCTTCAAAACATTTGGAGCGAATACCATCTGGACTGGTGATATTTTTTATTTCATTTATCCTGTAAATGAAGAACATTCTGTGAATTGAGCACTATTGGGTTGCTATCTCTGACCTCTCAAGTTCAAATGACATTTTGACAACAAGCTTTCTGTGTTATTACTTTAGGTACCCACAGAGGTGTAGATTTCATTTGGCTCCTCTCATTTTTATCTCGTTTTTATCTCTGTGAATGCCTTTTTACAAATATACTTTTTCATCTTACCTACAATGAAATTACTTATGTATATATATAGTTCTGTGACTTTAAATACATATGCAAATTTGCATATCTACCACCATCAACAGGATAGAAAACAGGGCTATCACCCTAAAAGACTTCCTTTTGCTATTGTTCGTAGTCATGCTCTCTCTCCACCCCTAAATCTGGCAACTGCTGATCTGATCTATAGTTCTGTCTTTACAAGAATGCTATGTACATAGAATGTAACATTTTGGGAATGTGTTCTCTCCGTCAGCAGAATGCCATTGGGATTCTTCCAAGATGTTGCAAGCATTAAGAGCTCGTTGCTCCAGCAATGAAATATAAAGAGAGAATCATGGCATATTCGGCCAGAATTTAATGTTGTAATCATATAAAATGAAGCCTGTTGTTTATCACTACTATAATAGATTAATTGCTACATAATATTATTCTATATAATAATTAGGCACAAGCAAAAATTAATTATATAAATTTTTGAAGTTATTCTTTCATAGTAGTTTTAAAAATATTTTTACTTTATAATTACTAATATCTTTAAATTATATCAATCAACATTTTGTCTTGTATTTATATACATGAACTAACACTTATCCAGAGACAGTGTTCTAATTCTGAATTTTGATTTACCTCATGTTACCCACCACAACTTGGCACTAAGATCTTGCGGTTCTCTCCTATCCTCCTCTGTCTCTGCCTCTTATATGAATTGTCTGAGCACCTTTTCAGCTATTGAAGACCTTAGACTGACTGTTCTAGATGACAGAAGGATTACGGTTACAGTAAGTAGATCTCTTGGCTTTAGGTGGTCAGTCAAAAGCATAAGAACATGATCACGGGTTTGACCATGGGTAGTCACAGAGTGGAGCGGAAGAGGTATGTGATCTAGGATAGTGATCTAGGTATGGGAGCAAACCAGTGATCAGGAAAGAGAGATCTAGCTCAGGTGTCCTGGTCAGAAGCCTGGACCACACAATGCATGCTCCTCTATCTTTCCACATCAGCTCGGGGTCCTTCAAAGGGTTCCTTCCTAGGAAATGGAAGAAAGTTTGGGAAGGAGTTCAGAAAAAGGCAGCCAGCTTTCAGGGATTCTAGACCAACTGCTATTTTGCCTCAGGAGTTAGCCTGGGCGGAAGGTGTGATAGATTTCAGGAGCAATGGGAAGGATTCTGTAAGATTCAATGTCTGCGTATTCTCTTGACAAGGCAGTAATAATTATTTCAATTTTTTTTTTCCTGCTCCAAAACTAACTAAACTTGGGCTTTTAAAGCCATTTGTGACAATATGCTTCGATAGTCCTCTGGATTGTGTGAGAATGTGTTTGAGGATCAAGGTTCCCATTCCTTCAGGTTTACCAAGCTTACCCCGCCCTCTTAGGTGACTTTCCAAATTTGTTGCCAATCTTTTGCTTGTGTTCTTGAACCTGATGACCCAGGCTCTTCCTTGGGATCTGTAACTGTTGTCTGCACTAAGATGTCACCATCTACCTTTGACCATTTATTTTTTTCAATACAGCCAAGCCACCCAGCCCTTAGAGAGGTTATCAGTTATCTAATAATGAGCTCTCCATGCTCACTGATGCCTGGTATGCTTTCAAAAGTGTGAAGACAGAGTATTTAGAAACTGCAAGGAAACCCCTTGTTGCCTAAACGGGAATCCAAAAGGGCATGAGAGTCAGAGTTAAACAAAACTTAAAGAAGGTTAAATCAAACTCGGATTACTTCACTGTTTTGCCCGAAGCTGGCTGGCTGTTCTTACTTTCAGTTGTGAGGACAAGTTGGCACCCCACATAGGGTGTCTTACGTCATGCACGGCTGTGCGCAGTAGCACTTAAAGAGGCTGCATTACCAGCCAGGCAGTAAATCATAAAATGTTAGTGCTGAAAGGGACTTCACAAGTCATCTATTCCAATGTCCTCATTTTACAGGAGGAAACTGGGACCAAAAGAGGTTAAAAAACTTGCCCAGTGTCCGCCATAATGAGTCTGTGCATAGAAGTAATGCGCCACATCATTAACTCAGTGCCTGGAGGGCTCGCTGCTCCACAGCTACAGTTTTGAGATCTCAGACCATTTTCACTGATCTCTGAAGTTGAAGTATAGGATTGTCTTCTCGATATTTCCTTTTCTTGCCCTAAGGGGAAAACACTCTGCTGTCCTTTAGATGTTTGATTAATCCTCTCTGCCTTCTCTAGGTAAAAACACAGAGAACCACCCTTTCCTCACTGTGACATAGAAGCTGATTTAATTGGCCAAGACTACAAAGGTTCTAATCAACATTATCAAAGAGCAAATCTTTGCCTCTCATTTTTTATAAATGTAAGTTTTCTTCTTTTTCCTTTATGGCTGTTATGTTACTTAATCATACCTTTATGTTTGTATGATTCTAAAAAAAAAGGAATAAGTATTTATTTCCAAAATACATAAGACGGACATGTACCTACTGTGATAAAGAGGCAACAAAAGGAATCAAATACCTAGAAATAAACTTAACAAAAGATGTGAAAGACCTGTACACTGAAAACTAAAGGGTGTCCCAAAATTCATGCAGGATTTGAATTTTGCGTCATTTGTGCGGTAAAGTGTTGCCAATGAAAAAAAGACAGCATGACAGCTGACAGTTCAGGGTTATTAAAAATGGAGTGCTACATGAAAGAACAACACGTTTTCATTGTTTTTTTTGTTTTTTTTTTAATAATTTTAATATTTATTTATTTATTTATTTATTTATTTTTGACAGAGAGTGAGAGAGAGAGATATACAGAGACAGAGAGAGAACTAAACTGGGGGAGCTCCCAGTTCAGCATATGGTTCCACACGGGTCAGAACCAGGATTCGATCCCCGGTCCCCGGCGCTGCAAAGTGAGCGCTTAACCCACTGAGCCATCCTGGCTTCCCATGTTTTCATTGTTGAGCAATGAAAATTTACAATTTTTAATTATAAAGCTGTGTTTTCTATCAAAATTACTTCTTGAGTGAATTTTGGGACACCCTTTACAAATATTATCAAAAGAAATCTAAGAAGAAACTAAGAAATGGAAAGACATTCTTTGTTCATGGATTGGAAGAATCAACATAGTTAAACTGGCCATATTACCCAAAGATATATACAGATTTTATGTAATACCCATCAAAATCTCAATGGAATTTTTTTTCAAGAAATGTAACAAAAAGTCTTCAGATTTGTATGGAATAAAAAAAAACCCAAAAAACCCAAATAGCCAAAGCAATCCCGAGAAAAAGAAAAACAAAGCTGCCAGTATCACAAACCCTGACTTCAGTTTATACTACAAAGTAACAATAATCAAATCAATGTGGTACTGGCAGAAAACAGACACACAGACTAATGGAACGGAATTGAGAATCCAGAAATAAACTCACACATATTGCACATGGGCAGATAATTTTTGACAAAAAATTACAATGGAAAAAACAATCCTCTTTAATAAATGGTGCTGGGGAAATTGGAAAGCTACATGCAAAAAAATGAAACTAGACTGCTATTGCTATCTGTCACCATACACCAAAATTAACTCAAAATGCATCGAAACCTAAATATAATAAAAGACTCAAACCAATAAACCGTATAGAAGAAAACATAGGTACTAAATTATGGACCTGGGGTTCAGAAAAGATTTTATGAATTTGACCTTAAAGATAAAGAAAGTAAAAGCAGGTGGCCAAGTCATGGAAATAACCAAAGTGTGGTTGGATAGATGACCGAATAAAGAAGTTGTGGTACATTTACACAATGGAATACTACTCAGAGATAAGAAAAGATGAAATACAGCCATTTGTGACAACATGGATGGATCTTGAAACCATCTTATTAAGCGAAATAAGTCAGATTGAAAGAATCAAGAAACATGACTTCACTTATAAATGAATTATAAAACTGAAAGTAACAAAAAAACAAAAACTTATGGACACACTCAATGGTTTGGTGGTTACCTGAAGGTAATGAGGAAGGGGGTGGGCGAGTGGGGGTGGGGGAGTTGGGAGTGGGAACGAGATATATGGTGATGGAGGGAAAGCTGATTCTGGGTGGTGAGCACATAATGCAATACATAGACAATGTAATGGGGAGTTGTACACCTGGAAACTATGTAGCTGTTGCCAACCAATATCATCCCAATAAATTTAACAATAAAAAAAGAAAGTAAAATCAAAAATAAATGAATGGGACTATGAGGTATGATCAAAATATTCAGTGAATGCTTAAATAAAAAATTTATTACAGTAAAAGACACATTGCCATTAATCACCATCAAAATACTCTCCTCTTGCTTCAAACACATGTACCCCATTGTTCTTGCCACCTTCTGAAACAGTTCTGAATGTCCTCTCTCATGAGTGTCATTAGTTGTGCTGTCACGGCTGCCTTGATGTCCTGAATCCATTCAAAACATTTACCTTTCACGGTCATTTTGACTTTGGAAAAGAGCCAGAAGTCAATGGTGCCAGATCCACTGAATAAGGTGGATGAGGGCACACTGTAATGTTTTTATTTGACAGAAATTTATGTTAATGCATTGCTCATGATCCATGATTTACCGCACACTTTAAAATACAACTTCTCTTAACTGACTGCACCGAACAAGTTGAAACTTGTAACACAGTTACTAAGGTTCGATGCACCACTTCCCATATCAAAGATCCTGCCTTCCTGTTGAATGGCACTCGGTAGCATTCACCATCATTTGTATTTTTTTTTTAAATCATACGTTATATATCAAACTAAAAAGCTTCTGCAAAAGAAACCATCAACAAAACAAAAATACAACCAACCAAATGTGAGAAGATATTTGCAGACACCTCTTATAAGGGGCTAATATCCAAAATATATAAAGAATGCATACAACTCAACAACAAAAAGCAAACATCCAATTAAAAGTTGGGCAGAGAATCTGAACAGACACTTTTCCCAAGAAGCGATACAAACAGCCAACAGATATATATATATATATATAATGCTGTAGTAGGGAAATGCAAATCAAAACCACAATGAGATACCACCTAACACCTGTTAGAATGGCTGTTATCAATAAGACAAGGAATAGCAAGTGCTGGAGAGGCTGAGGAGAAAAAGGAACCCTCATACGCTGCTGGTAGAAATGTGAATTGGTACAACCACTATGGAAGACAGTATGGAGCTGCCTCAAAAATTTAAGGATAGAATTCCCATATGACCCAGTAATCCCTCCTCTGGGTATTTACCCCCCAAATTTTTTTAAATTATTTATTTATTTATTATTGTTTTAGACACACAGAGAGAGAGAGAGAGATACAGAAACAGAGAGAGAACTGAACTGGGGGAACTACCCAGTTCAGCATATGGTTCTGCACGGGCTGGGGCCGGGATTCGATCCTCTGTCCCCTGCGCTGCAAAGTGAGTGCTTAACCCACTGAGCCATCCCGGTTTCCCCAACCCCAAAATTTTGAAAACATTTATTTGTGAAGATATCTGAATGTACACCTATGTTCACTGCAACATTATTCATGGTGGCCAAGACATGGAAACAACCAAAGTGTCAATAAAGAAAATGTGGTACACGCACACAATGGAATATTACTCAGTCATAAGATGAAATACTGCCATTTGCAACAATATGGATAGGCCTTGAGATTATCATGCTAAGCAAAATAAGTCAGATAGAAAAGGTTGGGAGCCATATGATTTTACTCATATGTGGGATATGAAACTGAAAGCAATTAGTGAACCAGACAAACAACCAAAAACTCTTAGGCACAGACAACAGTTCACTGGTTACCAGAAGGTTAAGGTGGGGGAGGTAGAAGAGGAAAAAGGGGGTCAAATGCATGGTGATAGAAGAATTGACTTTGGGTGGTGAGCACACAATGCAATATATAGATGATGTTTTATAGATTTGTACACTTGACATCTATATAATTTAACTAACCAATGTCACGTCACCCCAATAAATTTAATTTTAAAATCCATGGTTGCTTGGTAAAGGTGAGGAAACTGCTATGGGCTTCTGTCCATTTTCTTAACTCTTGAACAAGTCTATAGGACCAAATGTTACTTTGTTTCGAAGAGGACATTGTCTCCTCAGCATCTTCATTGCACCCTAGGCCAGTCTGGCGGACGGCAAGGACGCCAAAGCTCGTTACTTTATACTGTCCTGAAGCACTTATGAAATCTTTACGTATAACATGATAGGCTGCAAAAACAAATTTTACTATATAATGTTTCACTTTACTTGTAAAATCCTAAGCTGTTTGAGTGGTAAGTTGGGATCTCTTACACATCCAGACTTAAGAACAAATTCGAAAAGAAAAAAAAAAGAAAGAAAAAGAAAATCATGTACTTTCAAAGGTTTAAAAGATTGTTGTGAGAAACACCGCTCTCTTCCTTTCACTAAAAATGAAAAATTAGTTTCAGCCGATGTAGCTACTTCCTCTGAGTGTGGGTGTGTGTTTGCATGCCTGTGTAGTTGGATGAAAGAAGAGTTTGTGTGTGTGTTGATTGAACAGATTTCTATGTGTAGTGAATACAAGCCTATGTTCAACTGTAAACAGATGTAGAGAGACACTTGTTCTAGAAGGCATGCTTATGAATATATGCATGACTGGAGAGGTATATACTGAAGTGCCGATATATGCAGAGCTTACGTCTGATCTTTAGGCTATTTCACCTCTGCTCTTCTCTCTTCAAGAGCTACTTAGAGTTTTTGAAGTGCTGTGTTCACACAATGATATATTCTTCCTTGTGTAAGTTATATCCTTTTTTTTTCCCTATTCTAAAAATATTATTTGGTGCCTGCCTGTAAGACTTACAAAATGCGAAAATATAAAAATTCAAATTACAATATTCCTGTTTTATGCTATCACTTTTCTCTGCCGTTTTTACTCTTCTAATTTCTAGACCGGTCTGCTTTATGTGACTCACTATCTTCTGTCTCCCTTCATCCCACTTACTTCACGATCTTCCCACGTTGTCTAGACACATGTCTTCTCAATGTCAAGGAGGAGATAGCAGTCAGACGTTTGGAACAGTTCATTGGTTCAGAGACTGGCCTGTTGTTTAGAAGTTTTTCTCTGGCTGTTGTATACTAGAAGTAGACATGTAGCATGTGAGGGAAATAAAATATTATCATGTATCGCATGGAAACTTTGTGTATAAGAGAAACGTAATACCCACAATGCTAAGCAGACTCCTTTATATAAAATGAATACATATTAATTATAATAATAGTGTTCATTTATTGAACACATAGAGTGGTTTAGGTGCTTTTATTATGGGATGTCATTCAAAATGCTCAAGACAAACTTATGAGATCATTTTGTTTTCTTCTTCTGTAGATAAGGTAAGTGAGGCTTATAAAGAATGTTCTGGGAATGCCAGGATAACTCAGCAGTTTGAGTGCTTGCCTTGCAGCTACGAGATCCTGCCCCTGGCCCATGCAAACCCATATGCTGAACTGGCGGTGAAGATTCCTGCCTCCCATGTGGGAGGTCCCCAGTTCAGTTCCCACCATTCACAGCCCCACATCCACCTGTGCAGAATGAAACTATGTAACAACTGATGACATACAACTATGGAGTCTGCTCTGGGCTAGTCCCCTTCTCTCTGACTGTCTCTCTCTCAAACAAATAAACAAATAAATGTTCCCAGGGCACAAACATCTTCCTAATCAATGATAGCTGTGCATTCACTCCCAGATCTGACTCCAAATCCCTTATTCTTAACCACATTCTATACTCCAAAACACATAAGAGGAATTCATAAATTGACTGTAACACAATGAAAAATATATTACTTTTGAATCTAAGAAGAACTGAGAGATCTTCTATTTCAATTTTGTCAATCAACAGAGAAAAGCTGTGTATTAAGGGGTCAGTTTACCTAACATCACACAACTAGTTAGTGGTAGATCTGGGGTTAGAACACTAAGCTCTCTCAAATGTCAAGATCAGACCCTGCCAAGATCAGACCCTGCTAAAGTGGTTCCTTTGACACACATTGGCTTCTAGATCTCCAAAGGGACATTGTAAGCCTATCTATGTATGGTCAATAAAATCTCTGTTTTTATAGAGACTAAAATAAGTCCCTGTCCCATGCCCTTTTCCAACTGAGATTCATTCTGATTTCTGCTTAGTTTTCTGAGTGAGTTGGGAGGAAGAGTGGATGGAACAAAGTGAGATGTAGGCAGATTTCTCAAATTAGAAGGAGGTTCAGATTTTGTATGGGACAGACAGAATGACAGAGAGAAGAATAAAACTTAAGATTTTCACTTTACCTCTTTCACCAAATGTCCATTTCTTGCCAACACGCCTGTTACTGTGATGTATACTGAACCACATCTTCCAAATATGGGCGGTCATGCTGCACAGATATGGTAAAAGATTCAATGTTGTCCTATCTTGTGGCACAGAAGCTTTCTAAACATTTTCTATGAGACACTTTTACATCTTACATAAAACTTATCTAAAGTACAAGTACAGCCATAAGCTGCTGAACGACGGGGATACGTTCTGAGAAATGTGTTGGTAAACAACTTTGTCATTGTGCAAACATCACAGACTGCACTTGCACACACTTAGGCTGTATGATGAAGCCTATTGCTCCTCGGCGACAAGCCTGTAGAGCATGTGACTGTCCTGAATACTGTAGGAAGTTTGAACACAATGGTAAGTATTTGTGTATCTAAACACAGAAAAGGGACAGTAAAAATATGGTATAAAAGATTTAAAAAACGCTACACTTGAATGTGACATTTACTATGAATGGAGCTTGCAGGACTGGAAGTTGCTCTAGGTGAGTCAGCAAGTGAGTGTGGAGGCCTAGGACACTACTATGCACTACCCCAGACTTTAGAAACACTGTACACTCAGGTGACACTACATATATAAAACTACATGAGATTAAACCACGCACAAGAAAAAATGATGCCATGGAGAGACAAATAAACAGATGTATGAGGCCACTGCCCGTGGAATACAACACTACTTTACAGCAAACTTTTTTAAAGATTTACTTTTATTGTTTTTTTGACAGAGAGCGAGACAGACAGGGAGAGACAGAGAGAAGGGGGAGGGCCCAGAGCAGTCTCCATAGTTGACATTAGTTTTCCATATAGTTTCACTCCACAGGTGGGCGCGGGGCTGCACAGGGCAGGGACTGGGCTGGGAGCCTCCCGCATAGGCCCCGGCAAGAACCAAACTGGGGTCACACCCCAGCTCAGCATATGGGTCCACATGGGCTGGACCTAGGATTCCATCCCTGGGCTCAGGGGCTGTAAAGCGAGCGCTTAACCCGCTGAGCCATCCCAGCTTCCCCAACTTTTTTTAATAAGTAGAAATAATACACACTAAAATAATGATTAAAAATACAGAATAATAAATACAAATTTTCTGAGAATTTCCCTTACTTCCTTGAAAATAAAAATCAAGGTTAAACCAAATAAAAATAATAAAGTATTTTTGATGGCACCATTTAATTCCATATTAAATTTACTTTTTTCTAGTATGTTAAAACTTGAGTTTTTCTATCCATTATAGAAACTGCCTGAGTTTTTATTTTATTTTATTTTTTAAAGATTTTTTTATTGTTTTTGACAGAGACAGAGAGACAGAGACAGAGAGACAGAGAGAAGGGGGAGGGCCCAGAGCAGTCTCCACAGTTGTACGTCATCAGTTTTTGACATGGTTTTGTTCTATACAAGTGGGTGGGAGCCACACAGGGTGGGAACTGGGCTGGGGACTTCCCACATGGGAGGTACACCTCCTTAAAGCAGAGGGCGAGAACCAAACTAGGGGCCTCCCGCATGGGAAGCACACCCAGTTCAGCATATAGGTCCACACAGGCTGGGACTGGGATTCGATCCTCAGTCCCCAGGGCTGCAAAGCAAGTGTTAACCTGCTGAGCCATCTCAGCTTCCCCAGCTTAAAAAAAAAAAAATGATGTTCAACATTACCCATGCAAGAAGGAATGGAGAGTAACTGAAATGTTTCAGTATCTAACATCTACATGGCACATAAGGTTAGACAGTTCAAAAATTATGTGTTTTAGGAGTCATGAAACTGAATTTTGGAAAGACTAACTTGTTCATAGTCATATGAATAGAAAGAGTTAAAGCTGGGATTTGAACCCGGGTCTTCTTTCTTCATGTGTGTGTGTTTTCCTAGAGGATATTTTTGCAACCTTCACTCTAAATAATAGGCATTAGAGTAATACCTTCAGCATTTCCTGCTCAAGCATTCTCTACCTAATTTGTATTTGCAAAATGCAGTTACCTGCTCAGAGAAGCACCTATGTACTCAGCACAACATGGTGTTTGTGGGACTAAAAGATGGAAACCTTTTGGCAGCATACCTCAGATCCTGTCCTGATGTACTTCAAGGGTGAGTGTAGATTGGAAACAAATGTACTGGGTGTTGTTCTACCTCTTTGATCCCATTTGGCGTTGGTTGTACTGAATACGTTAGAGGTATAAAAGATCTCCTTAGAACAGAAGTTCATTTTGGCATTATCCATCTGTAGAGCCCATGTAAGTAAAGCAGTACTTCCTGGGCCGTCTTCCAGAATAACAAAACAATTGGATTTCCCCCCACAAGCTCTTATCATTAAAATATTCCCACTTTTATTTTTTCAAAACTGCAGTAAGAAATGGAAAACATGCACACACTGAGAAGTAACATCTATTTTTTTTTTTATAA
>PVKE010004853.1:22196-62169 GCA_004027555.1 Craseonycteris thonglongyai
GTGCATAGTTATTTCTATTTTACTTTTTGACAGATAGAGAGAGAGACAGAGACAGAGACAGTTAGAGAACCAAACTGTGGGAACTCCGCAGTTCAGCACGTGGGTCCTGCCTGGGCCGGAGCCGGGATTCGATCCTCGGTCCTCATGGCCTCAAAGCGAGCGCTCAACCCGCTGAGCCGTCCCGGCTTTCCCCTAACATCTATTTTTGATCCAGCTTTTGTTGTTCTGACAAGAAGGGCTATCAGACCTGGTAAGTACAATCTTACTCGTTAAGAATGGCTGGAAAGAGAAACACATAATTGTCACATTTACATTTTAGGATAAAATCTCACAGATGCGGGATAAATAGACACTGAAACGAATATGTCTTGAGCATCAGCTCTATACTGGTCCCATGTTATGAAGTTTATATTCATTATCAAGTAAACCACTCAAAGCCCTAGAGACTACGTGCCATTGTCATCTCCATTTAATAAATAAATAAAAATAATGGTTTAGGGAAGTTAATTTTGCCCATGTTCACACCATTAGAAAATAATAGAGTGAGTTATAGATCACAGATTTAGCTAACATTAAAATATGTTCTCTTTCCACTAAACTATTGCCTTTTTTTAATTTATTGTTTTTGACAGAGAGATAGAAAGAAGAGGGAGGGCCCAGAGCAGTCTCCATAGTTATATATCATTAGGCTTCGATACAGTTTCACTTCACAGGTGGGGGCTGGTCTGTGCAGTGCAGGACGTGAGCCAGGGGCCTCCCACATGGGAGGCACACCCCGGCTGGGAGCCTCATACATGGGAAGCACACCTGGGGTGGGAGCCAAACCAGGGGCCTCCCACATGGGAAGCTTGCCCCGGCAAGAACTGAACTGGGGGCACACCCCAGTTCAGCATATGAGTCCACGTGGGCCTGGGCCGGGATTCAATCCTCAGATCCCAGGGCTACAAGACAAACTCTCAACCCACTAAGCCATCCCGGCATTCCCTACACTATTGCCTTTCAAATTAAACTACTAAGTCCAGTAAGAATGATCCATGAAGAAATAGAAATGGCCAACAGATATATGAAAAAATGCTCAACTTCATTAGCTATTAGGGAATGCAAAACAAAACCACAATGAGATGTCATCTCATACCTGTTAGAATGGCTATAGTCAACATGATAAGGAATAACAAGTGCTGGAGAGGCTGTGGAGAAAAAGGAACCCTCATATACTGCTGGTGGCAATGCAAATATGTACAATCGCTAAGGCGAACAGTGTGGAGTTTCCTCAGAAAATTGGGAATGGGTCTGCCATATGGTCCGGCAATCCCCCCTTTTGGTTATCTACCCCAAATTTTTAAAAACCTTAGTCTGCAATGACATATGTACCCCAATTTTCATCACGGCACCATTCACAGTGATCAAGTCATGGAACAGCCAAAGTGTCCTTTGATAGATGACTGGATAAAGAAGTTGCGTTACATTTACACAATGAAACATTACTCAGCTATAAGAAAAGATGATGGGGAAGCCGGGATGGCTCAGTGGGTTAAGCACTCACTTTGCAGCGCCGGGGACCGGGGATCGAATCCTGGCCCCGGCCCGTGCGGAACCATATGCTGAACTGGGAGCTCCCCCAGTTCAGTTCTCTCTCTGTCTCTGTCTCTGTATCTCTCTCTCTCTCTGTCAAAAATTAAATAAATAAATAAAATAAAAAAATAGAATAAAAAAAAAAAGAAAAGAAAAGAAAAGATGAAATCCTGCCATTTGAGACAACATGGATGGACCTTGAGATCATCATGCTAAGCAAGTAAGCCAGACAGAAAAAACTAAGAACCATATGACATCACCTATAGGTGAAATATAAAACTGAAAGCAACAAAGAAACAAACACTCATGGCCACAGTCAGTAGTTTAATGGTTACTTGATGGTAAGGTAGAAGGTGGGGGAGACAGGAGGTGAGGGGAGTCAAATAAATGGTGATGGAAGGAGAGCTACTCTGGGTGGTGATCACATAATACAACATACAGATGAGGTACTATAAAGTCGTACACCTGGAACCTATGTAATTTTTATTAACAAATGTCACCACAATAAATTTAACAATAAAAAACTACAAATAAAAATAAAGAGGAATGATTAAAATATCTTTAAAACATAAGAGGTTGTAAAAAAAATTCTCTAAGATACTGCGGGTTATTCTGGGAAACATATATAGTTCTTCCAAATGGAGGATAATTTGATATTTTTTTTTTCTAAGAATTAAATAAGCACCATTTGAAATTAGCACATTGTATGCAAACATCTGCTGCAAAATTAGTTTTCAAAATAGCTTAAAATAGCTTGTCACATTTTTAGAATAGATTACACCTCATGTTCTTGTTTACCCCATTGATGCAATTAGCTAACAGCTTTTGTAAAATATGATATTGAGTAAAATCAAGATCAATATATATTGCACTAATGACAAATTTTAAGGAATAAAATTCAAAAGAACTCTTTTAGAATCAGTAACATCACTTCAGAGGTAAGGGTCTGCTTACATAGCAGCCCCAAATCTATTTTACTGCAAAGGTGTTGAATTTAGAAGATCAATATTTTGAGTGTGGTGTGCGTGTGTCTGTATATGTGTTTAGATGTGTATTGATGATGATAGATATTTTTAAATGGCAGAAAGAGTTAATAAGAAAATTGCTTTCTTCTACATTTGTAACCTATTGCAATGATAGATATATTTTTTTTTAATTAGTAAAAAGATATAGACATGCTCAAATTCAAGGTGAGCATCTCCATCAACCCGAAAGCGAATAGAAACATGAAAATGGAAAATCAGTCTGAAGCCCTATATTAATGTTTCAGGTGCCAAATTAAAAAAAAAAAAAAAAAGACGTATAAAAGAATGTTTTTAGTAACTTTGTTTATATTGGCAAAAACAGTAAAACACTCAACTGCTCAACAGAAAAACTGATAAAATTGCTTTCTTTTAGTGAATAAAATATTGTACAGCAATGAAAAACTCTACTGCTATAAAATAGAATCCAAGAAAAGGTAGTAAAAAATAATTAAGAAAAGATATTGAAATGAGTTAAGGAAAGACAATTATGTTAATATCATATTATTTGAAAGTAGAGATAAGTACCACCACATACAGCTAAGAGGTAAGTGTAGCTGCCTAAAAGAATAAAGGATAGGATGGAAGGCGGATAATTACAATTTTAAATGCAGGCAATCCTCACGTTGGACAGTAGTACAGGATCATGAAAACAATTGTGTAAGGTGAAACTGCAAAACAAAATGATCAGGGTGGGGGAAGTGGGAGGGGGCATCAAATCTATGGTGATGGAAAGAGAACTGACTCTGGGTGGTGAGCACACAATGCAAACACATTGACGATGTATAGTACAATTGTACACCTGAAATCTATGTGATTTTTACTAACTAATGTCAACCCAAAGTTTTAACATTAAAAAAAAAAAAAGAATGATCAATGGGAAAGATCACAATTTATCTTTAACCCTAACACAATTCTGTCAAAAAATCTATCAATTATAAATGTATAGGGAGTTACCTGAAGGTAAGGGGGGAGAGAGAGGGGGAGGTGGGGGGGTATCAAATATATGGTGATGGAAAGAGAACCGATTCTGGGTGGTAAACACACAATGCAATACATGGACAATGTAGTGTAGAATTGTACATCTGGAACCTATGTAAATTTTACCCACCAATATCACCCCAATAAATTTAACAATTAATGACAAATATACAGGAAAATAAAAACATAATTAAACTATTTTAATAAATATTTATTCAATTTCTATAACTATAAAATTATAGAATTAAAAATTTTAAACATTCTAAAGTGTATCATAATTGCATATTTATAATATAATTATATTGCTATCTAAATTATAAATTTAAAATGTTCATTTTTAAAGTATTCTACTAAATATATGTGTATTTAGTACACTATAATCTAAAATATTAGAAACTTTGAGAATAAAAGTATTTTGGGGGAAGCTGGGATGACTTAGAAGGTTGAGTGCTCGCTTTGCAGCCCTGAAGACCCAGGATCAAATTCTGGCCCCAATCCCGGTCCTGGCCCATGCAGACCCATATACAGAACTGGGGTGTGCTTCCCAAGTGGGAGGCCCCCAGTTCCCCTCCCACCCCTCTGGCTCTAGGGGGTGCACCTCCCATGCAGGAAGCCCCCATTTTGGTTCTCGCCCCACCCCCTGTTCAGCTCCTGGCTCAAGGGGGCATGCCTCCTATTCGGGAGGCCCCCAGCCCAGTTCCCACCTTGCACAGTCCCCGCCCCCCTGTGTGGAACAAAACCATGTCAAAAACTGATGACAACTATGGAGACTGCTCTGGGCCCTCCTCCTTCTCTTTTTCTCTCTCTTTCAAAAACAATAAAATAAATCATATATATATATATATATATATATATATATATATATATGATTTATTTTATTGTTTTTGAAAGAGATATATATATATATATATATATATATATATATATATTTGACAGAGAGAGAGAGATACAGAGACAGAGAGAGAACTGAACTGGGGGAGCTCCCAGTTCAGCATATGGGTCTGCACGGGCCGGGGCCAGGATTCGATCCTCAGTCCCTGGCGCTGCAAAGTGAGCGCTTAACCCACTGAGCCATCCCGGCTTCCCCTAAAATAAATCTTAAAAAGTATTTTGTTTGTAAAAATCTTATCAAGAGTAATTTGAACAGCACTTGCCATTTTCTTCTCATTATATAGTTTACAATATAGAGCAAGTATCTTTTCTATGCTTGGCAAATTGTCATACTTCATTCTAAGTTTGAATTAACTTCCAACGTTTTTATGGCTTATACTTTCAGTGTTGTAAAATATATCTGAGAGATCCTTTAATGTAAAGTTTTTGCTGGTCTCACTTCTGGGACATCTTCTGTTTTTTTGTTTGTTTGTTTTTTGTTGTTATTGTTGTTTTGTCACAACCACTGTCTTCATTTATGCCTGGAACTTGGCCTTCACCAAAGCCTCTGACTGCATTCCTAGAGGCTCTTGAATGGCGGCAGTGTTAGCATTCTCACGGTCAGCTATTTCTTCTGTAGCTCTGTTTATGTTAGATTCAAGTGCCACCCATTTCTAGTATTATTCCTTTTCAATTAAAAAAATATTTATTTTATCATTTTTGACAGAGACAGAGATGGACAGGCAGACAGAGACAGAGAGAAGGGGGAGGGCCCAGAGCAGTCTCCATAGTTGCACATCAGCAGCTTCCACACAGGTGGGCGGGGCCTCGCCGGGCAGGAACTGGGCTGGGGGCCTCCCACATGGGAGGCACGCCCCCTTGAACCAGGGACTGAACCAGGGGAGAGGGTGTGAGAACCAAAGTGGGGGCCTTCTGTATGGGAAGCACACTCCAGTTCAGCATATGGTTCTTCAGGGGCCAGGACAGGGATTCAATCCTCAGTCTCTCAGTCCCCATGGCTACAAAGTGAGTGCTTATCCCGCTGAGTGATCCGGCTTCCCCACTTTTCAATTTTTTGCTGAACTTTTATCTTTCTTGACCTATTCCCTCTTTCAGACACTATTTTCTATATAATGTCACATGTGTTTATTGCGGGGAAACGTTAAGACAACAGAACTTTTATTGTCTTTGTGTGAACAGAATAACAGATCTGTTGGTGACCAATCACCAACAGATTTTGAAAGGACTGACATAATTGGTCGCCGATGATAATGCACTTGTTATTTACAGAGTGCTTTCTGGTCTAAAGAGCTAGCAGGGGAGTTTGTACTTTATGCAGCTACTCGCAGTTAATATACCATAGTAACTAAAATTTGAATCATGCTGTTGGGAGGCTGGTGTTTAACTAAACCATGGAAACTTAACTACATAAATGTCCTGGTTGTGTATCTTCTATATCTCTATTTGAAGTACACACATGTACAGCTGTCCCAGGCTTCCATGGGTTCCACCTCCTCTTTGTGAAGTTTCTGCTCTAATTTATTTCTTGAGGAGACATGGAAGAGAAGCTATTTTCTTCAAAACTTACAAAATGATTGAAATTTTCATGATGGGTTAGAAATGCCAGTAGAGGCAGAAAATGTTTCCTTTAAGTGTAAGTCTGAGTTCATGCTCCATGATCGTATGTACTATTAAATAGTTGTTTTCTGGAGAAGGGAAAACAAAACAAAACAAAACAAAACAAAAACCCTCTTCCTAAACTCAAGTAAATTACTCTGATAATGGGACAGTCAGGTCAGGTTGCAAAGGAATAAATACCAGTAGGTCTTGATATTTATGTTCAAAATCATGCATCCACTTTTTCCAGTACAGAATACTTATATTGAGAACATGCGATGTTGATTGTGTATGTCTAATATATCAGTTCGTGCTCCACATATAACATTGATATTTTTTCCTCTTGATTTTTTTCCCCTCTTATTGTCTATGTAGACTTCCCATACTTTGCTTTAGATTTTCACTCTCTCTTATAAAGTCAGCTGCAAGTATTTGCACTTTGGTATCTTCTTAATTTACAAAGAGCTATTTGCCTGTGTCATATAATGAAATGGGCTGGACCTGTGGTTCTGGTCTTTAATATGACAGCTATGGCACTATGTCCTGATTCAAGTTTGTGGGAAACATAAGAATAGAGCAGGCAGACAGTACTATGAACTTCAGTGTCTATTTCACCTCTGGATACACTTATTACACATTTTGGAACAAGCATATTAAAATGTGGTGCAGAGTATATTGCAGGAGGAAAGAAGTGTAGCAGTCCTTTCATTCAATCCTCTCATTTTACCAATGTGGAAAATGGACTCAGAGAAATTATGTACTTCTTTTGAAATTAGTAGTTTAGGCAGGACAACAACTCCAGACATTTGCTATTAGGTTATTGATGTTTCTGCCACATCATGCCTCTATCGGCTGGCAATAATAAAAATAGATTCAAAGATTTTTTTTTTAAGTCTATAAGGCATAGTAAGTACAATATTGAGAAAGTGATCTCCAAATTGTTTTTCTCTAATGAGAAAACATTTTTGCCAAAAAGGACCATAGTGACTTACAAACTCTTCAGACCATTGCCTGTGCATCTCCCAGATATCTCAGATTGTCTATTGTGCTAAAACACATCAAATTGAAACCCAGTTGAACTGGCCCCTTAGTTACCTACAATAGTTTGCCTTATAGATGAAGTGAAGATGAATTGCTGAAGAGATCCAGATAATTTGCCTGGAAAACAGGTTCACTTGTAGATGTGGTCATAGTGAAAACACAAGAGTTTTTAAAAGCCTATTCTGAGTTCCCAGAAACTCTGAAATCAAGGTCCATCATTTATATATACTATTCCACCTCCTTTGAAAATAATTATATCATGATTAATTGCCAATTGGAGAAATGTATTTATAATTAATCTCATACATTTCCTTGCGAATGATTTACGTTTGGGAGTAGTAAGGTCATAAGGCCCAATAGATGCATGTTTTATATAGTTTTCTTTTGTCTAATAACTAAAATAAGACAGGATCCTGGCAGATTAGAGGCAGAAAGAAACTTTGTTCTTTCTGAGCCCAGACTAGAACACATATATCAAAATTTCCAAATAAATATTCTTTCCGCTTATATTCTGCAATACTCTACAAATTGTTGGTTCTCTTTCATGAATATCCTCATTGATCAGAGAAGAAAGCAGCTGTGTCTTGAATTTATTGGTCTGTCTCACCACGGTGTCTTCTTCAAAAGAAACAACAATCTAACACCCCAAAATGACTGAACAGCTATTTAAAGTTTAATTGAAGTTTAAATGAAAACCTTCTTCAGAGTTCCAGTCACAGTGCAATATTTCTTAACTCTTCTTTTTACTCATCTATCTCCATAAAGCTCCCCTCTTAAGAGCTCCATTGTCAATGTTCCCATCTCTCACCAAAACCATCCTCCACTTTAAACTCAGGGCACAGACTTTTGTGTTTCTCATCTCTGGCCTTATAGTCCTTTTCTGCTATAGAGAGTTCCTATGTCCTTCCCAAGGCACATTGGTCCAGGCAGTCTACCCCTCATGTCACTTTGCACAACATTGGGGACCAATGCACAAATGATAGAGACACTTCTTGCATTGTTTTGTTTTTGCAAATGAAAGAGATAAGACTCTGAATGCCCAACATTGCTATCTTTTACTTTCACATATCTTTTTGACAATTTCTTTTCTTGGAATGAGAGTAAGTATATATCCATATATAAATTATATAATTCTACATTTTACTTAACATTTTTGTATTTTAATGTTTTTCTCTTCTTTCATCTGTTTATTCCTCAGTATCTGCAGCTATATCCATAAACCTGGTGTGAAGAAAGGAAAGATTGAATGAGTTCTTGTAGAACACAAAGAGATATAAATTCATACATAAATAATTATAATTATATATTTGAAGTTTTGTGTCTTTATTCTCAATTCTGTTTATCTTCGTGTAGCTACATCAGTACCCAGACAACCTTATTGAAGAAAGTAATGAAGTGGATGAGTACTGTAAAATTAGTCACTTTGTTTATATTTATATAAGTTACAATACTAAAGCCATTTTGTGATATTATTCAATGTAGGAAAGACAAATATAATTTTTTCAGCAAGTATATGAAAAGCTACTCAACATCATGTCATTAAAGAAATGCAAATCAAATGAGCTGCACTTCACAATGATGTACTACTGCACATCTACTAGGATGGTTCTAATTAAAAGCAAATTAACAAGTGTTGACAACAATATGGAAAAATTGACATTGCTGATGAGAATGTCAAATGGTGTAGCTATTGTGGAAAACATTTTGGCGGTTCCTCAGAAAGCTAGACATATAACCATGCAATTCTACAATTCTACTCCTTGAATATATATATATATATATATATATACATATATATATATATATATATATATTCATTGCAGCATATGTATTAATATAATAGATAAAAAGCGGAAATGGTGCAAGTATCCATCAACAGAGGAATGGATATACAAAATGTGGTATATGTATACAATGGAATAGCATTTGGCCATAAAAAAGGAAAGATGTTCTGATACATACTAAAACATGGATGAATCTTAAATACATTACAAGTGAAATATATTAGCTCAAAAAACCAAAAATAAAATATAGTGTCGTTATACTTATATAAATGGTCTAGAATAGACAAAATTATAGGGACAAAATGTGAATTAGAGATTACTAAGGACTGGGTAGGATGAGGAATAGAGAGTTGCTGCTTAATGAGTGCAATGTTTTTGTTTGGGATAATAGAGAAGCTTTAGAAATAGAGAATGTTGAGGAAGTCGGGATGGCTCAACAGGTTAAGCTCTGGCTTTGCAGCCTTGGGGTCTGAGGATCGAATTCCAGCTCCAGCTAGTGTGGACCCATATGCTAAACTGAGATGTGTCTCCAGTTCAGTTCTCACCAGGGTGAGCTTCCCATGTGGGAGACTCCTGGTTCAGCCCCCAGCTCCCGGGGGATATGCCTCCCATGTGGAAGGACCCTAGCCTGGTTCCTGCCCAGTGTGGCCCCTGCCCACCTGTGGGATGAAACCATGTCAAAAACTGATGACGTACAGCCATGGAGATTGCTCTGGGCCCCACCCTTCTCTCTGTCTCTGTCTGTCGAAACAATAAAATAAATCTTTACAAAAACTTAAAAAAGATTGATAGTGTTGATGATTACACAGCATTGTGAATGTAACTAATGCCACTAAATTGTACAATTAAAATGGTTAAAATAGCTTTATACAAGGGTTGTCTGGAAGAAACTCAGCCACAAATGCCTCTATTTTTCCTATTACATGGTTGGATACTTTCTAGACAGTCCTCATATATAAGTATATGCCCGTGACAAATTTTTAAAAATTAATATGGGATGCAGTTAGTGTGGCCTCCTTTGCACTAGAAGATAGTGATAATTTTTCCCCCTTATCAGATTATTAGGATAATAGTGACCATTTTTTCATAATAAATAAATAATTATATTAAGGCACTCATAAAAAATCAAGGTGCTAGAAAAAGTAAAATATTCAAGCAAGTAGATAAAACAGGGTTACACAGGAATGACACAAGAAAAGATTTGAAGTGGATTTCTTCACCTTACCCAGAAAGTTGTATGCTTCCTTGACTCAATAGCAAGGGTTAGAAATTGGGTAGAAATATGGAGTAATCAAAAAAGGATAGAAAAGGAAAGTTTATATGCCTTAATATACCAAGGAAAATACAATCTAAAGCCATGTCCCAAGAATGAAGAATACGTTTAGTGATTGAATTACATGGATAGTTTGGAACAATAGGAAGTCAATGAGCAATCAATAGAATTGGTAAGCATAAGCAAGAGTCCAGTTGAGGTTAGATAACATGACTGGTGCTCTGTACTTAGTTAACAAATATTGTTATTTTAAATGCTGCTTGGGTGCTCTAGAAGAAAACTAAGTGCATAGTACTCAAAGTTGAATAAGATAATATTCACCTTCAAAGCAAAGTGAGATGAGGAGATATATTTAGGGGTTTCTCTACACCAATGATTATCAAAATTTAATAAACATTGGAAATCACCTTAACATCTTATTAAAGCACAAATAACTGGATCCTACCCTCAGAGTTCCTGATTTAGTCAGTTTGTAGAATAGCCCAGGAATTTGCATTTCTAACAGAGTGCCTATTTCTGCAGCTTGGACAAACTATACTTTGAGAACCCTGCTCTACAGAAACCATGAGTTGCTCTTGCAGGTGACTCTCAGACTTGGCTTCGCTCCACATTCTCTGTCACATTCCTATGCTATTTGTTACTCTCCCTCATGCGGCCTACGCTTGCCTTATCTGCTTGACATGCAACACCAGCAACTCTTCCCCCCTGAACTTCATGTGGACTTAATTGCACTCGCTGGAAGCAGAAAAGGCAAGTGTTTCTCTCACTTGAGAAATAAGGAAGCTATCAAATCTAAATGGCTTGCCCGAGATTACTTACTTTGATTATTGACATGGGTGGAATATAGATCTCTTTTCTTCCAGGCTCAAGTTCTTGTTAGACACACTGTATAATGATAGCTGATGGGTCTTATTCAGTCAGAGCCCTGGGAAGAAGCAGACATCACAGAAAAGCAATGACTGGAGAGGGGAAATGAGGCTTTTGATATTCTCCTCTGATTTTCTCCTCTTTGAAAAATAATAAATATATTATGATTTTAAGTGCAGTTGGAATGTGTCTCGTAAAATTGGGCAGGATTCTCAATTGGGATGGTGTCTAATGAGCATTTTATGACTTGGTCTCTCTGAGATTTTAATACCTTGAAGACCTTAAAATGAAAAGAAAACCTATAACATTAAAGACTGAAAGTAGACAAAAATAAAAAAGGTTCCTGATAGAATCTAAGAGGCATTTCCACTAATGTAAAACCTATAAACTGCCATAAGAAACCATTAACCCATGGCTGATATTGACAGTAATGCTGTGCTAAGCAAATCTTCCGACTGGCATCAGGGGCGGCATGGGTGTACCTTTTTCCATCTGCATAGTCTTCTATCTAGATTAGAAGTCTCAAGAGTCAAGCCAACTAGAAATCGAAATAGTGATCTAGGTCCCTGTAATGCCTCATTGCCTCACTGAGTTCATTGTATTCCTCATCTTGTATCGTCCCATCATTTTCTCTTCCCACATCCATTCCAATATTGGAACACAGATGAGTGTCAACATGGACAAACGTTGCATTGCATCAAGGCATTGAAGTCAGCATCAAAAGGGCAGAAAAAGATTAGTAGGACTGGGGAAACTGAACAAGCAAGGCCCAGTTTTTAGAAAGAAAATTCACATTAGCTTTAAATCTTTCAGGGAAAACTCTTCTTTACAATAAAATGAACATGCAACGTGTGATAGTTAATTTTATTTGTCAACTTGATTGGAATAAAGGATACCCAGATAGTTGGTCAAACATTATTTCCGGGTGCGCCTGTGAGGTGTTTCTGGAAGAGATTTACTTTTAAATCAGTAGACTGAGTAAAGAAGATGCCTGCACCGATGCAGGTGGGTATCAAGCAATCTGTTGAGGTTCTGAATGGAATGAAAAGGTGGAGGAAGAATGACTAATTATTTCTCTCTTTTTATCTCTTCTTCAGACATCCACCTTCTCCCACCTGGGATATTAGAGCTTCTGGTTCTTGGGCCTCAGACTGGGAGCTACACCATAAGCTTGCATGGTTTTTAAGACTTTGGACTTGTATTGACTTATACCACCAGCTTTCCTGGTTCCCCAGCTTGCAAATGGCTTATCAACATAGAGTAGGACTTCTCAGCCTCCATAATTACATGATCCATTTCCCATCATAAATCTCTTCTCATGTATATCTATATCTAATCTATCTCTATCTCTATCATCTCTATTTCTATATATCATCTATGTCTATATCTAAATCATCCATATCATATATCTATATCTATCTACAGCAACATCTACATCTATATCATCTCTATATCATGTATATATCTATATCTATGTCATCTATATCTATGTCATTTATAGCTATATCATTAATATCTCTATTTTTCTATCTCTAGCTCTATAGCTCTATTATCTCATCATCTATATCTCTATCTGTTATCTATATCTATATTATCTATCTCTATATCATCTATCTATATACCTATATCTGTACTATATCTGTATCATTTATATCTATCATCTACCATCTATATCTATATCTATAACATCTATATCTATATTATCAATCTATATATCATTGGTTCTGTTCTCTGGAGAATTCTGACTAACAGTTAGCAGGTCCATAATATTCTGTTTCAGAATAGTTTTCACCCCCGTAAAACCTGACTAAGAAGTACATTTATTTACTAGTTCTCTAGTTGAATATATGCCAAGCGAATTCTAATAATAATTGACATACAGTGGTAATAATTAATAATAAGATTTATCTTTATTTTCATCTTTTTCTCTCACTCTCAATAAATGCTATGCTTCACTAGATGGTAAGTCTTATTTCTAGTATAACTAATAAAGTGATTAACTATAATAATATCTGCAGCATAAGGGGGAAATAGTAGCAGGTTAACATAATTGTGAGAATGTATTTCAGGAAACAGGCATAAAAATTTAGAATGCATCAGTTCTTGTGTTCTCTATAAAACATTTAAGAAAGTATGACCTCTAAGAAATGAGAGATGAACAATAAATTGATAAGACTAGCAGCTGAGATTAGAAAAGGCCGTGAGAGGCAGATATAAATAAAAAGCTGATAAAAAATGACATAGTAGCTCATAATAAAATTAAAATAAAGGACAAAAGTAAAATATGTATGAGAACAAATAAGGTCAGAGAGGTACTACAGAAAATTAAATTAGTGATGAGCAAGTTGAACTTGAGATACTCATTGAGGAAATGGAAGAGATGAAATATATAAAAGTTGAAATACTCTCACCTTTGGCAATATGACCAAGTGTTCAGAGAACTTCTCTTGATCTCCCTCACCTCACAAAATAATTATATTTTGTGTATGACACATTTAAAAACATTATTTCTGAGTTCACAATTCTGCTGAGCCCTAGAAAGTCAGGGGATTTTGTTGGGAATGGTAGGCAACAGAAATTCAAGAGCCAAGTGTGAGCTGATTGCCTCCTACAGCAGCATTACCACTGAGCTCTGAGCCTTGAGCCTGCTTAAAGGCACAGGTGGGCGCCAAGGGCCCTAGTCTAAGCCCAGGCTTCCCAGGTGCTAGACTGTGGCTACAGGCAGAAAGCAAAGCTAACTTTACTTAGAGGACAAGCATTCTGAATTTAGACCCACAGGTGTCCCACTAATTAGAATCCAATAATGACATCCCATGAAGATCTAAAATGCTCAAAGAAGTGTCTGTGGGATATAAAACTGAAAGCAACAAAGGAACAAGACAAACAAACAAAAAAATCAAAGACACAGTTTAGTGGTTACCCGAGGGGAAGGGGGAAGGGGGAAGGGTATGGGAGAAGAGGGTAAAGAGGGTCAAATATGTGGTGATAGAATGAGAACTGACTCTGAGTGTTACACACACAATGCAATATATAGATGATGTATTATAGAAATGTACATGTGAAACCTATATAATTTTACTAACCAATGCCACCCCAATAAATTAATTAAAATAAAAAATTTTTAATAAAAACCATTTAAAAAATAAAATGTTCAAAAAGACAGAACATCATAAGGAAGAATCAATAAAAACAAGCAACAACAGAGATAGTTGCCAAGTACTGAAGATACTGTAATTGTCTGATATAAATTATAGACTACTGATATATAAAACATTTAAAGAAATAAAGGACAAAAATAAAAATACATAAGTAATAAGAGAATAATAAAGCACCTCTTAAAAAAAGAAACTTCGAGAAATAAAATATAATTGTGAAATCCAAAACTCAATGGTTTGAACATCAGATAAACACACACATACACTTTAGAGGTTAAGAGTTTTAAAAAATCTATGTATCAAGATAAAATAAGTAACAGTAAAAGCAGGGAAAAAAATGATAGAGTTAAAAAGCATGCCAATTAGACAGACGGGAGACTCAAAAGCAGCAATGGAAGCCAGGTGACAGTGAATTAATAGATTCATTGTGTTCAAAGAAATGACTGCCAAGTACAATTGCATACCTAGCAAAATAACCTTTCTCGAACAAAGGAGAAATAAAGGCATTTTAACTGAAACACAAATGAGTTTACCAAGTAATGGCACTTCTCTAAAAGAATTTTTACACGTCAGTAAGACAATAATCCAACAGAAAAATGGGCCAAAACACAAATAGACTTTTCACAAATGAGGACACACAAATGGTATGTGAGTATAAACATGCAAAAAGATACTCAAAATTACTATCAGAGATATGTAAATTAAGAGCAAGAGAAGATACAATTTTAAACCAATTAAAGTGACAAAAAGGACAACTTCTGAAAATGTCAAAATGCGTGGATCAATTTGAATTTTTATAAACTAATAGTGGAAGTATAAATCTGTGTAAGCCTACTAAAAATTATTTGGTATACTTTGTAAATATGAATATTCACATTACCTATGACACAGCTATTATACTCCTAGAGAAAACTCTAGGGAAACTCTTGAAAGTGCATCAAGAACACATATACAGCATGTTCATGACAACCTTAGTTTTAAAAATAAAATGGGAAGCAATACGCTTTGTCCACCATCAGATAAAAATAGTATATCACACAATGGGTTATTGTAAATCAATGAAAATAAACAAACTCTAGCTACATGTAACATGAAGAATTTTGGAAACATTATATTAACCGTAGATGGTTGGGAAAAAATAAAGGTCCCAGGAATCTATAAGCAGCTCAATATTATTTTTATAATTCTTAAAATTAAGCAAAATTAATCAATGAACTGTCATGAATGTGGACATATATATATGTGTATGATTTTTTTAAAACTTTTTTTAAAATGCGGAAGGATGATGAAAACAAAACGAGACTGATTCCTCCTTGGAGAGAGATACAGGATGGGATAATGGGGGAGCACACAGTGAGAGCTATTGGATCATACATACCATTTTAGTTGTGGAGCCGCATCATAGGATTGCTAGTATTTTATATTATGCTGTATACTTACATTCATGTTATCTATTGGCTTCTTTTGCATGTCGCTTATTATATTAAAATGTAAATTTAAAATAAATATAAAAAAGAACAGCTGACAAATCTGTAAAGAGTCAGAGAGAAGAGAAAAGGATAGAAAACTTGTCTCTCTACCAGAGCCAGAGCCAAAATCCAAGATGCCTTCAAGGTACAAGGAGAAATTAGTGAAAATAAATTTGCATTAAAAAAAAAAGAACAGTTGACAAATCTGTTTCATTATGGATATATATTACTGATAGTGTGACTTCCTATCAGAAGAAAACAAATGAAGGTAAAACAGTAACCACAAGAGAAAAGACAAAAAAAAAAAAAAAAATCCAGACCTGAAAAAACTTGAGTCAGTTGTAATCATTTAAAATGAAATATAGCAATATCTTTTTATTAAAGCGTGAACCAATAAACAATCACAGAAACATTGAGACCCAAAGAATAAAACAAAACAGAATAAAAGTAAACAAAAATAACAGGTTAGTTAGAAAAGAGAATTAGATTCTGGCTAGAACATAACTTTTATTTATTTCTGAGTTCATGGGAAGTAAAAGGGAGAGAGGGTAATATGCTTTGCCTTACGATCCAAGGTGAAAAGATGAATGAATGAGGAGTGTAACAGGCTAGGAACAACGAAAGAAAGAGCAGACTGTCTTCAGAAATATCATCTGTAATAATAAAACTGGGAAAAAAATAAAGCATTTTTAAAATAGAATTGAAATTTTAATAGTGAAAAATGGAAGCAATTCAAATGATCAATGTTACGGGAACTGTAAGATTTAGTTATAGCCATACCAGAAATACCCTCTACACCCTAAGAATAAGATTGTAAACTGACCAGAACTCCTCAAAACTGTAATTGTCTTCAGGTCAAGGAATGTCTGGGAAAGCATCATTGAGAAGAGCCTTAATCCTGTGCAATAATCAAAGACGGAAAACAAGATGTTCAAACACAATTGTTTCATTTCATAACTACTGATACTATGAACTAATGTAAATATTCAGTAATAAGAAAATCATTAAAAAAATTCCAGGGGAAGCCGGGATGGCTCAGTGGGTTAGGCGCTCACTTTGCAGTGCTGGGGACCGAGGATCGAGTCCTGGCCCCGGCCCGTGTGGAACCACATGCTGAACTGGGAGCTCCCCTAGTTCAGTTCTCTCTCTCTCTCTCTCTCTCTCTCTCTCTCTCTCTCTCTCTCCCCCTCTGTCAAAAATAAATAAATAAATAAAAATATATTCTAAAGTGATTTATTTAAAAAAAAAAAATCCAATACATGCATACTATGAGGTACTTACTATTCAGCTGTCATTAATGAAGTTTTATGAAGTGAATGAGATAATTGCATGTAGAATAAAAAACGTAGGATCCTGAATAATATACAGTATAATATCTATACCACTCTGGCCTCAGAGCATCTGACATGCTTATATAAAGGGTGTTTTGTTTGTTTCCCCTCTAAGTTCCCATGATGACCTGGAGACAGCAGATAAGAAGGCTACAGTGTTGTTTGACCTCATGAAGCTCTATGCTGGCCAGTGGGCTAGGATGTGGTTTGGTACACATTTTAGCCACTCAAAGATACTGGATACTATTGAGAACAAATGGATTTATTGTTAGTTAATTAGAATTTTTAGACAGGGAGTCGAGCAGTTTTAAGTAAGCATGTAACTAAAATAAACAAAGAACATGGAAAAACAGTGTTTTGATATAGACAACACCCAAGTCGTAGTTATAAGTGTTCTCAACCATGAAGCCACACCATTTTGCTACTGAAACCGGATCAGTAGGCCTGGATGACTTTCTCATCTGAAATTTATATTGCTGTCTCCATAAGGACACATCACATGACTATTCCTGAGTTCTTGCAAGCTGTTGCTTTTTTCCATATATATCCTTATGCTAAATCCTGCTGCACCGAAAGCCTGACAGATGCAGTACTATACTGCCCCAATTTTGTAATTGTCTACTTTGGGATGATAAATCTATGTACACATAGCCACACAGACACTGAAGATAAACTAGAATGAAATATAGCAATATTTTAACAAGAGAAAAGGGGAGGACCCAGAGCAGTCTCCATAGTTGTACATCATTCGTTGTGACATAGTTTCATTCCACACAGGTGGATGTGGGCCACATGGAGCAGGAACCAAACTGGGGGCCTCCACATGAGAGGCAAGAACCTTCGCCATGGATCCATCCTGGCAGTTACCAGTTGTGCCACAGTAGTTCAGAATATGGGTTTGCATGAGCTGGAACCCAGAATTAAGCCCCCAATCTCGTGATTGGGAGGCAAGTGTTCAACTGCTGAGCTACCGTGGCATCCCCATTTTTTCAAGTATGTGTCGAAGGCTTTCTCTGTACCTCACACCAACCCAAGCACAGGAATACGGCAGTGGGAAGCAAACACCTGCTTCCTAGAGCTTGGATTTTGGTGAGATTCTGACATTAATTGTTCTCTCAATGCTGGGGTTATGGGAGACTTTTGTTTATAGTGTTTTATATATTTCCAATTGTTCTGCAGTACACATTTTTTTTTTTACCATAAATCAATGGTAGTTTATAAGAAACATGTCTCTGATTTGTTTCTGATTCCTAGCTCTCCAGAGAAAAGCACTAAGGGGTAACAAGAGTCACTTTTTTTCCTTGAATGAAGTCAACAGAGTAAATAACATCCAGTGAAGAAAAGATCTGGTTCTCTGACACCAAAAGGCAATGGAAAGAATATAGGAAGAGCAATCGCATGGCTTCTGAACCGTTCCTCTTTCAAGTTCAGCTGTAGTCACCATAACACTGTACATTTATAGGACTTTGCTGTCTTTCAAAGCATTTCCTTCTAGTATTCTCCCCACAGCTTTGGGAGGCAGACAGGGCGACTGTTATTTCTGATTCGCAGAGGCATAGTAGGTTATGAGAAGTTAAGTGACTCGGAAGTTTCACCCTTTCAAAGTGGCACAGCCAGACCGGAACCTTTGTTTTCTTACTTCCTATCAACCTCTTTCAACCACACAGCACAAAACATACCTTGTAGTGCATCTGGCCTTTGTTAGTACTCATCTGGATTACTCCACTTTGGGGAAAATTATAGTTACAGTGTTAGGAATTATATTCTAATGAGTTTTTAGACTTCACACGAGCTCGCAGAATCATTGCATTTTGGTGCAATAAAACAGCTAGTACCTTGAAAGACCAGGTTATAATAGGGTAAAGCAAAATATACCCTTTTTTCTTTCCTGTCATTGTTCTTCTAAACCCACTGTTCAGACTAAAGTTTTTGTTTTTAACTTCCCTTGGGCAGATCTAATAACCTTTTTATTCTCTCTTGGATATTAAAAAAGTCCTCTTGTCCCATTTATCACAAGAAAAGTCTCCATTTCCATAATTAAAATGCCCAAAGAGAACTCTACACCGTGTGGTTAAATATTTGTCCTTCCCCAGTTTGATATTGCTCCAAGCTAGGCAGCCTTTAATGAAGAAATAGGATTCTCCAGGTTTCCCTCCCCCGCCACCCCCAATTCCTCGCCTTTTCCTTTTTCTTGTGCTACCATCTTTCCCCACGAAGCTTGGATCTATCTCTTCCCTTGGCATTTATTTAAGTCTCCTGTTCCCCCAGCCAGGGCCCTTACTGTGGCATGAGTGGCACGAGTCCACTCAAATGTGGCTCCTTCTGAAAAGATGATAAGTGTCAACAAGACCTTTGTATCACAAGGCTCTTGTAACCAGTCCCTGTAGCCCAGAATATGACTATGCAGCCTTGATAGTCTTCTTTCCACTAATGACAAAACAGGTGGGAGAATTCAGCCTCAGAGTGGGTGTTTTCCATCAGTTGACTCCATGTTTCAATGCTTTTTAGCAATGGGGAGTGGAAGTGAGTGGATATTGGTTCCCACTTAAGAAAGACTGTAGGTGAGGCCGGGTTGGCTCAATGGGTTAAGCACTCGCTTTGCAGCCCCAGGGACCGAAGATTGAATCCTGGCCCTGGCCCTGAGCCTGACTGTGCAGACCCATATGCTGAACTGGGGTGTACTTCCCATGCAGGAGGCCCCCAGCCTGGTTCCCATCCTGCGTGGCCCCCACCCACCTGTGTGGAACAAAACTGTAAAAAACAGATATATATCAAAGCCAGGTCATAACAGCTTAGGGGACACAACTGTTATATTTTCAAGACTTTTGGAAGCTAGTTGTCACATTGAAATTGGCCGTGATGGGAATATTTATACCATAGAAATCAACAGATGCTAGAAATCAGAGCTTCCTATGTTCCCACCAGAGAACCAGCTGTTACACAGTTACCAGCAAAGCACCAGTGGTAAGTACTGAAAAAGTGCTTCTCAAACCTTGTCCTTCCTTCTGAAGTTTGAGGCAAATGGGAAGAGGCTTTGCAGCTGGACAGCTCCATTCCTCAACAGACCCCATCAAAATGGCCTCCTCGCTACTATTTGATAGGACTGGAGAGAAGGAGAACATGAACCAAAGTTCATTCTAAGAAACGATATGCTTGCTCATGTAGATCTGCAAAAGGGTATTTATCATACTAAACACAGGCACGTCCTGGAGATGTTTCTCCACGTATTAAAGTTAACAGGTGCTCCTGCAACAGCGCAGCTTTGCTAATTTGCATCCAATTTTTATGTTTTCCCAACCTATGTATGAGGAAGTGGTGTTTTTCTTTTTCTAAATGCCATGTTTATTTATTTAGTTGCTGATGTTGGAATATCTTTAGGCAATTTAAAGAAAATTGTTTCAGTAAATTATGGATAACTACCATCTCTCTTTCTCTGTAGAGCCAAGTTTTATTTTCCAAGGAAAATACTGTATACAGTACTTATAAAATATTTTATAGTTTACATTACTTTGCAAGAACATGTCACTGTCCCAAACAGAAGAAAGGCTGTGGTGAAAACATCCTGAGATAGAAGATTTTTAATTTGCTATCTCAGTATTTTCTCTTCCATCACATAAATGAAAAAAAGAAACTTATCTTAAATTTAATATAAATACTCAACAAGACCAAAGAGCCAAGTAAAGCCAGCTGTTTAATGTGTAAGTAATGACTACTGTTAAACACATGAGTGGCAAATGACAAATAAATAAATAAATAGGTAAATATCCTGACCTTGACTTTATTAAATTTAAGTGCTTCGTAACTCCTAGGATTTCCCATGTTCAGCGAAGTTCAACCAGCTGCTCTGTCCGTATCTTCCTGCCTATGTCTTTTCTGCATAATATACCTACCCCCTCCTCTGTCTCATATGCTCACTTCCAAAAGACTATAATGATCTCCACTTTACTCGAACCTCTTCATGGCAAGTGCACAGTGATTCAGAACTCCATTCTGACAGGGACTTCCACACCCTTTATTCCATTCTCCAGCCCCCATTCAAATGTATCCTTGCTGTGATCTCCCCTCCCTTCAAGGGCTTATGCTGTGGTACTTACATTTATAAGTGAGGACTTCCTGGAACAGTCAACGTGTAATCCAAACCATCCATCTAAAGACTGAGACTTTCAAACAAAATCTTGGGAGAATATTGGAGCAATTTGAGGAGAAACAGGCATTTGGAAACCATAAAATCACATCCAAAGTGGAGAAAGTCCTGTTTACTTTCTCTAAAAAGAATTCCTTGGTAAACCCACAACTGGAATAGCAGAGTCTTTGGTAAGGTCAACTCTTGCCAATAAAATATATCCCATACAAGATTAACTCTCATCACTAAATATTTTGCCAGTTTGTATAAACTGCATCTGTAGGAGTACATTATTTAGCTCTTAAGCTTGGCATGATAGGAGAGAGAAACTGGTTAGGGTGCCTCACCCAGTCCCTACTCAGCACATTCTTTAAAAAAAAAAAAAATTTTAGGGATGCCAAGATAGCTCAGCAGTTTGAGCGTTTGCCTTACAATTTTGAGGATCAGGATTTGATTCCTGGCTCTGACCCATGCACACCCCATATACTGAACTGTGGGGCAACTGGGAAAAGGATTTGTCTTTTATTTTTTGAGAGAAGGGAAGAGTCAGAGAGAGGACAGGAGGGCCCAGAGCAGTTGCCATAGCTGTACATCATTAGTTTTGACATAGCTTCGTTCTGCACAGGTGAATGTGGGGCTGTGCAGGGTGAGAACCAACCTAGGGGCTTCCTGACTGGGAGGCGAGAACTTTTGCTGCTGAGCCATCCCGGCTGTTACCAGTTGTGCCAAAGTTCAGCATATGGGTTTGCACAGGCAGGGGCTGGGAATCAAAGCCCAGGCCTCACGATTGGGAGACAAATGCTCAACGGTTGAGCTATCCCGGCCCTCAGTACATTCTTTACTGTACTTAGAACCCTCTGAGAAGTTTAAGTCTTGTGTGTGTGTATGCTTTGTTGTTATTTACTTTCTTTGTACATTTGACTGTTAGAATATTATATACCCAATTCCATTTGACTTAGAAATACTCATTCATTATATGAGAAAATTAAGGCTGTAGTAAATGAATTGATAAAAACAGTGCTAATAATCATCCTTTGTGGTCATAACTTAAAAATACTCCAGGGTAGCAGACATTATATCTGGACGGGCAGATTGTAGATCAGTGACGTTTGTTCTCTCTACTTTGTTTCTAAATCTTAACTTAGAATGCGTGCATAAATCTCTTTTTTATTTAAAAATATGTTTATTGCAGAGAAATTCCTGAATATGGGCTCTTCACAATCCATTTAACTAACAGAATTTATAAAATGAGCCAAAATTAGTCATACAAGGGATGAATTGAGCTTTACAAATTAAGAAAACACTTGTCATCTGAATTTTTTTCTATTAGCTCATTAATACCTGACAGTCTTTTAATAAAGAGCCAATTATGTTGTTCTCTATTTAGAGCAACTAATTGTCCAGTAACAGTCTTGCAGAGAGTGAAATAAGAATTAACACTCATATGATAAAGTCCAAAGGGTCTGTCCTTAGTGCCAGAAGGAATCCAGTTCCTCTTATTCCTTCCCCAAGCCCTCCAAAAGATTATTAGATACTACAAGAAATTGAAATAACACAGAGGACTCTCTCCTCAGTACGTTAGCCCCATCACATGCAGTACATCAAAACCTAAACCAAGAAAGAGTTCACATTCCCTTCTCTTCTCATTCCCCCGTCTCCCAGTTCCCTGGGTGCTTGTTTTAGTTCCAAACAGCAATATTTCTAATTTAATTTTATTAGTTTTTTGCTTGTGCAACTGCTGCCTTGTTATCTTTCCAGAACTCATTTCATTGTCTCTCTTTGAAAAAATTTTAACTGTGATGTTCTGTCTGCTGTCACTGAACTGGAATGTCCCTAAAATGCAAAGTGAGTCCCACTGGGAATTGCCTCAAATATTTATTTGCCTGAAAAACAGCAAATTGCAAAATAGGTCTTAACTTTTTTTTCAATGAACACAACAAAGAAGAAGAAAAGAAAGAAAGAGGGACGTGGGCTCTCATTCAGGTTGCACTGTAGACATGTCTACATCTCCTCATTCTTTATCCACTGAGCAAAGTAGCTGTTGGAGGAGACCTCAGACCATGGCAGAGGGGCTTGAAGATTTTCTGGGGTGAGAGGTTAAACACAGAGGAACATATGGGGGCTATCACTTTTCTGCTTCTTATTATGAACAGTCTCAGAGTATTCAAAACTCCCTTTAAAGTATTTCTTTATACAATATTTATGAGGTCTTGACAATTAAGCTCATGAATTCATCCAGAAAAAGTGCTATGTACCTTATTGTTGAATATCACGATGGTCACCTTCAAAGTACTACCCTTGGGAAGCTATGCACCAATGCCTAGTCTATCCTTCAAAACAATTTTGGAACTCTTTTTCTGGAATGGCTATCAGAGCCATCATTGTATTACCCTTGATGTCCTGAATGTCATAAAAATGTCTTGCTTTCAATATTTCCTTTACCTTCAGATAAAGAACAAAGTCATTGGGGGCCAGATTAGGTGAGTAGGGAAGGTGCTAAAACAGTTTTTTTGTTTATTGGAGAAAAACTGCCTCAGACAGTGCCCTGTGAGTTGGTGTCTTGTTATGATGCAAGAGCCATGAGTTACTGGAGAAAAGTTCAGGTAATTTTCATCTAACTTTTTCATGCAGCCTTTTCAGCATTTCCAAATAGTCAACTTAGTTGACTGTTTGCTGAGTTGGTACAAATTCATAATGAATAACCCCTCTGATATCACAAAAGATTAACAATAGTGTTTTGACTCTTGATTTGGACAGAATTTTTTGGTCATGGAGAATTAGCTGACTTCCATTGTGCACTTTGATACTTTGTTTCAGGGTCGATTGATATACTCACATTTCATCACCAGTGATAACATGGCCCAAAACATCATTTTGCTTCTCCAAAAGGTCTTGGCAAACTTTGACTCTCCTTTACTTTTGTTCATTGGTGAACTCCTTTGGGACCATTTTTGCACACTTCCTCATGCTAAGATTTTCAGTTCAGATTTTCCTGTTTCTCTATTGATGTTCCCTTGGTCTGCTGTGCTGCTCACAGCCAATAATTTTGATGCACAATTCGATGCATTTTTGCAATGTTTTCATCATTTTTCCTTATTACTGGCCACCCTGACCTCTCTTCATCAGTGACACTTACTCTTCCCTTAGAAAAACATTTACAGTGATCCCTCATTTTTCACGGTTAATGGGGACCAGAACCTTCCGCGAAAGCTGAAAAACCGCGAAGTAGGATTTGCCCCTAGGAATTTTCTCATTGGTCGATGTCGCACCGGAAACCAATCACGCGCCTTTATGAGAGCCCGTGGGATGGACTCTGAGTCATCTCATCTCTTTGTTTGACGTGCAGGGATCCTTCTCTCTCGCGCATCAACATGAAACAACGCTCCTTTCCGCAATGTGGCTGCCAACATGGTTGTATTTTTTCATTTTTATTTTTTGATGAATATTTTGGGGAAACCCGTGAAGCACTGAAGCCGCAAAACATGAAGCGCGAAGTGGTGAGGGAACACTGTAATCCATTTGTACACTGCCACTTTTTTCATGGCATTATCCTCATAAACTTGGACCAATATGTCCTTGATTTCACCTCCACTCTTGCCAAGTTTAACAAGAAATTTAATGTTTGTTCATTGCTCTAATTCAAGATCAAACATTCTCCCAATGGCATACAAAACATGCAACAACAATAATAAACGCCACTTAGCAAGACACTGCCACATGTCAGTACAAACACAGCTGTGAGACACTGAGATACCAAGGTTATGGAACCTTACCAAGTTGTTTGAACAGTGCTGCTAGTGTGAGCACATGGTGGCAAGTTCACGAACTTACCTGTCAGACCTCATATAACTAGGACGCTATGCCTGCCAATGTGCTTGACTGAAAGGGCAGTGTTCCTTCCCCTGTTGTGGACAAGTAGCAGTACAGTTTTGGATGTTCCAGGTATGTAAGAGATTAGATCATTTATTCAACAAGTATATATTGAGTGCCTACTATGTGCCAGAGCCTAAGCTAACCACTGGGTATATTAAAGTACATATAGTCTCTGAGAATTGAACTTATCTGGTGGAAGAAACAAATACTAATTAACAATTATATAAACAAATGCCAACTGTGACTAGGGCTATAAAGAGATGGTATGGGGTATCCGAGAGCCTGTAATAGGCTTTGTTCACGTCAGGGACAGCCATGTGAAGCAGAAATATTAATCTGAGAGCTGAAGGCCAGAGGAAGACCCTGTGTACCCTGTGGTATAAGGGAGCATCCCAAATACTGAGGGCTAGAAGACAACCATCCTGGCTGAGACAGGAAGAACAGAGTGACAGAGGTGTGTGTGTTGGCGGGGGGAGGGGGGTTGTCCATATTTTGCTACATAAACAAATGTTAAGAAGTTTTTAGTTTTGTAGTATTTATTTTAAAACAAGTGTAGGGGAAGAGAGAAGTGGGCATCAAATATATGGTGATGAAAGGAGAACTGATTTGGTGTTGAACACACAATGCAATACATAGATGATGTAATATAGAATTGTACACTTGGAACCTATGTAATTTTTACTAACCAATGTCACCCCAATAAATTTAACAATTAAAAAAAAGAAAGACAATAAAGAGTCTTTATATTTCCTTCACTCAGGTTTTCTTAATTTTAACGTCTTATATTGCCATGGTACCTTTAGCAAAACCACAAAATTAATATTGGTACAATATAATTAAACTACAGACCTCATTCAGATTTTCCTGAATTTTCTACTAATGCCCTCTGTCTATTTCAGGACCCCAATCAAGATGGCGTGTTGCTTTTGATTATCATGTATTTAGTGTCCTCTGACCTGTGAGAGTTTCTTCAATTTTTCCTTTTCTTTCATGATCTTGACACCTTTAGAGTGCTGATCATATAGGTTATAGAGTGTTCCCTCCATTTAGTTTTGTCTGATGTTTTTTTATATTTGGAATGAGCTTATGGGATTGGGAGAAGCATACCACAGAGGTGAAGTTTCGTATTATTACCTCATAGCGGGAGGTACATGATATTAATAGGACTTAGGAGTGATGATCCCGACTTTGATCATTTTGTTAATGTAGTATCGGTGAGGTGTACCCACTACAAAGTTACTATTTTTTTTACTTTCATACTCTATTTATTAGAAATGAGTCACTAAATCTAGCTCCACCTCTCAGAGACAGGAATGTGAAATAACATGTGAACATCTGTCAGAACCACCACAGCAATGAATACACATCTGGAGGAGATACTTTGAAGCTGTGTAACTATGCTGTTGCATCTTGAAGCTTCTCACCCATGAGTTTTGGCATGCCTGGAGACCATGCCTGGAGCACCGCATACTCAGCTTCATTTTTATTTCCCACATTGTTTCTATTTTAACATTTGGGATTCTTCTGTAAGGAAGATGTTCCATCTTCCTCCATGTATTTACTTAATAAATAATTTCCTTATATCAGGATAAACTCATGAATATTTATTTTGTTTGGTTGATTATAGTCCAATACTATCTTTACTTATTTTGTGGTTCAAATTGTTCTATCTCTTAACCACTGGGAGTTCTTTAAGACTAGTTCCTATGTCATTAGACATGCTTTGATATCACTTTTGAGTAGTTCTTTGCTGTCTGGCACCAGGAATGTGGTACCATTTCTGAGAGGAACTCCACTTTTTATGATGTATTAACCTTTTTATGTATTGCTGGATTTGACTTGCTAGTTTTGGGTAGGACATGAGTGTAGTTATAAAAGGACAACACCAGGTATCCTTGTGGTGATAAAACTGCTCTGTTTTCTTTTTTTTGTTTTTTTGTTTTGTTTTGACTGTATCAGCATCCATGTCCTGGTTATATTGTACTAGACTTTTGCAAGATGTTACCATTTGAGGGAATGGGCTGAACGTTACTCAGGATCTCTCTAGTATTTCTTATAATGGCATATAAATCTAAAGGTAACACAAAATAAAACTTTTTTTGTTAAAAAATGTAATAATTGTACAATGACAGATGAACAAGCAATAGAAATATGTTATTGTAGGTTCCTTGCACTATATCTGAAGTAGTATAGTATACTGTAAACTTTAAAAGATCTACTAATATGAGGGTTGTCTGGAGAAAAAACCAACATTGTCAATATAACGAGAATGGTTACATGGCTGGATACTTTCTGGACAGACTGTGTGTGTGTGTGTGTGTGTGTAGTAAATATGTACATATAAAATATGTATATAAACCCAACAAAAGATAATGAAATGACATAATTAAAGATGATCAATTAGAAAGAAAACACAAAAAGAGGAAAGGAGAACAAGGAACAGAAGAATAGAAACCAACTATCAAGTTGGTAGAATTTAACCTTTAAAAAATTACATTATATTTAAACTCCCCAATCAAAAGGCACAGATTTTTAGACTGCATAAGTAAGTTATAACTCACAATAATCTAGTATCCACTTAAATATAAATGGTATTTTTATACTTATAAATATATATGTGTAAAATACAATTTAAAAATAAATGTAAATATAGTATTTTATTAAAAATAAAAGTATTAAAATATATGCTATGCTAATATTAACTTTAGAACAACTAGTCTCATTTTTTTTTCAAAGATTTATTTTTATTGTTTTTGGCAGAGAGAGAGAGAGATACAGAGACAGAGAGAAGGGGGAGGACAGGGCTGCACAGGGCAGGAACTGGGCCAGGGTGAGAACTGAACTGGGGGCACTCCCCAGTTCAGCATATGGGTACACACGGGCTGGAGCCCGGATTCGATCCTTGGTCCCTGGGGCTACAAAGTGAGTGCTTAACCCACTGAGCCATCCTGGCTTCCCCTAGTCTCATTTTGTAAATTAAAAAATAAACTTAGAGTATTATCAGTGATAAAGAATATCATTTTATAATAATAAAGCCATCAATTCATCAGAAGGACATTATAATTCAAATGTTTATGTACCTAATTACAAAACTTCAAAACACATGAAACAAAATGAACAGATCTATAGATTTATTTATTTTTATTTTTTATTGTTTTTGACAGAGAGAGAGAGACAGAGAGAGAGAGAAACAGAGACAGAGAGAGAACTGAACTGGGGGAGCTCCCCAGTTCAGCACATGGGTCCGCAGGGGCCGGGGCTGGAATTCGATCCTCGGTCCCGGCGCTGCAAAGTGAGCGCTTAACCCACTGAGCCATCCTGGCTTCCCCCAAAATGAATACGGTAGATCTAGAAGAAAAAAAATAGATATATCCGTAATTATATTTGGAGATTTCAACAGCTCTCTGCCAAAAATGGACAAATCAAGAAAACAGAAGACTAATAAACATAAAGATATGGGGAACAATAATAGATTATTGAGCAAATCATAAAATATTGCACCCATAGTACTGAAAAGACATTTGTTGTATACCAATGATATGATAAAAGTCAGCTACTCCAAATGTCCAATATGCCACTAATATGAGATGTATTCTCGTTTACCTAGCTACTCTTGCTTATAAATATATATGGGAGAATCAACAATACTGTTATTGTATCAGATAATTTCTGCTTATTACTGGGTAGGAATTCACTATTGAATAGTATACAATTTTAATCTTATACTTAATATTTTGATAAAAATTCTTGATAGATGAAAAGGAACATGGAAGGAAAATCATTGCTACGTATTGGGCATTCATTCGCCAAACAACGTGCTTAATAATTCATATTCATTATGCTAATTAGTCCTCGCAAAGAACTTGAAGTAGTGAAGTAAACACTATTGTTATCCCATGTTTACCAATAAAATAACTGAGGCACAGAACAGATAAAACACATGGCCAACATTATATTGCCAGTAAGTGACTGATCCCAGATTTAAACATTTACTGTTTTTATTTAGTTCTCCAAATCTTGACAACCATGAACTATTCCTTCTTCAGTCACCTTCATAAGTGTGGAAAGAACTGTCTCTTTCAACATCAGTTACCACTGTGGGAACAAATGATTAAAAAAATTTTTTTCAACTGCTATATTTATAATATCAAACCTTACAGTGGTAGCAAATATTGTAATTTCAATCTGTAAAGTTCCTATTTTTTTGTTATTCAAAAAACACCTTTAAATTCTTGGTATCTTTTTTCATATTATTTTAGTCTCTGGTATCTTTTTTTCATATTATTTTAGTCTCTCTTTCTTCTTGTGTCTTTTCTTTTTTAATTGTTTGTATAAGGAGTTTCTTGCTTCCTACAGCATTGGACTTCTATAAAATTCCAAAGAAAAGAGAATCCACAGTTGATTTCATATTGACACCATATATGGTGATGGAACGAGAACTGACTATAGGTGATAAGCACAGAATACAATATATAGATGTATTATAGACTTGTACACTTGAAACCTATATAATTTTACTAACGTTACCCCAACAGGCTTAATAAAAAAAGAACCGAAGTGTCCCTTGGTAGATGACTGGATAAAGAAGCTATAATACATTTACACAAAGGAATATTACTCAGTGATAAGAAAAGATAAAATACTGTCATTTGCAACAATATGGATGGATCTTGAGATCATCATGCTAAGCGATATAAGCCAGACAGGAAAAAAAAAAATCAAGAACCATATGTGGAATATAAAACTGAAAGCAACAAAGAAACAAAAACTCATGGACACAGTCAATAGTTCAGTAGTTACTGAGGTTAAGGGGGGGGGGCAAAGTAGAGGGAGGGGCATCAAGTATATGGTGATGGGAAGAGAACTGACTCTGGGTGGTGAGCACACAATGTAACACATAAATGATGTAGTGTAGAATTGTACACCTGGAACCTATGTAATTTTTACCAACCAATGGTACCTCAATAAATTTAATAAAAAAACAAGTAGAGAGAGAACAGATAGGGGTAAGAGGGGTGAGAATCAGAGAAGAAATTCCACATCCATTAAAAAAAAAAAAGTAGGGATGCCGGGATAGCTCAGCAGTTGAGCACTCACCTCTTCAATTCCTGACCCTGACCTGAGCAAACCTCATATACTGAATTGCTGTGCAACTGGTAACTGCTGGGATAACTTGGTGCCAAAGATTCTCGCCTCCCATGCAGGAGGCCCCCAGTTTGGTTTCCTCCCTGAGTGACCCCACATCCACCTGTGTGGAGTGAAACCATGTCACAACTAAATAATGTACAACTATGGAGACTGCTCTGGGCCTTCTCTCTCACTCTCTCTCTCTCTCCTCATATTCTATCAAAACAATAAAATAAATCTAAAAAAGAATAGCTGAAAAAGAGGAAAAGTTTAAATAATTAAAAAATAAGTGTGTTGTCACAGCTAGTACATAACAATGCGTGGATACCCAGTTAAATTGGAGTTTCAGATAAACAGTGAAGTCTTTTAAAATGTGCTAATGCCTCTGTAAAATTTGGGGGACAACTTTTACTAAAAAAATTATTTGTTGTTCATCTTAAGTTCAAATTTACCCAGGTATCGTGATTTTATTTAGCAAATTTCATCTAAACAAAGCAATAGTTTCTGAGATGTGCCCCAGTGAGAGAGAATCCTGTGTGTCCCAGGCAAATAAAAAATATATGCTATATCACAAATGTTGCTTGCTGCTGCTTCTTTTTTTTTTTGTATAAAAATAACATCTAAAGTCAACAATTAAAAATGTTTTCTTCTCCAGAAACCTTCCATACTAACCCAAACTTTGAGGGGAATAAAATAAAAATAAAACAATAAAAAAATAATAATAAAAGGAGCATAAGATACCTTAAGATAAACAAGATCTGCTTTCTGTCCAAGGAAGGGTACCGTCCCGGAAGTGAGCAATCATAAACGCGGGCCAAACTTCCTGAAATGCATGCGATTAGTTGGGGAGCACACCCTTCGCCTGCTTCTGTTCCCCTTCGCCTGCTTCTGTTCCACTCTGCTTTACCGCTGTTTTGAGATCTTGAAACAAACCTGGAAACAGCATCTGAGCAAATCCAACAAAATGGCTTGCCAGCAGCTATCATGAACTTCCCAGAGTCAGGAGTACTTCTCCTTTTTCCAGCACGACACTATTAAAGATATTAAAGGGAGGCAACTTGAGACTTCCTCTTTGGCATAGAGTTGGTCAAGAACCCTGAGAGTCATCAGCAACCCTCTGGCACCAGCCCCAAGCCCCCATCTGCCAAAATGATGATGAGGTTCTCCCGGATGGCACGGTTGTTCAAAGTTAGCAGGCACGCCATTGTATGCAGTCTATTTAAAACGTTACTAGGAGCTCAGATTTTCCCTCCCCTATAATTCAGCAGGCAGAACAGAGAGGCAGTTTGCTCTTAAATCAATGCAATTGTGAGCTCCGGAGCTGTTGTCAGACTGACTTTCTTTCCATGAAAGTAATTCCCATGACTTGCACCAGAGATCTGTGTACCCCTCCATTAACCAGAGAGGACTGACATAGCTTGTGCTTAATTCTTGGCCTTGAAAAATAGTGAAGTGTATAGTGGAAAAAATCAAGGAAGAGTCCTAAGGGGCAAGCAGATTAGGCTCAAGTTACCTTATTCTTGGTCTTGCTGCCCAATAGTCATGTGACCTTAGGTAAATTACTTACCCTCTCTGAGCTGCAGTGTCCTCTTATGTAAAATAACTGAGTCTTGACTAGATTATTATAAAGATCCCTGTGAAATGAGAGGTTTATGGCATTTTGCATTAGCTTTTTGTTTCCCCCGAGAGTCTTGTGCCGTGTTCAGTTTTTCTAGCTATGCCTCTGCTTGAGCAATACTCATAAATCAAAGAGCTTACTGGTTCTCTAATAGCTCTTTTAGTAGAAATCTTTACATAACAAACAAGCATAAGAACTATCAAGGGCTGCCACCCGAAGGGCCTCTGGGAAGGAAGTTAAGGATGTATAATTCTTAAGAAAAGAAAAAGAACCAAAGCACTGAAGTGTCAAGCAAGGAAAGAAAAAAGGAACATATATTAGAGGAGAGTATTCAGATAACTGCACAAAAGGACAAAGAGGAAGAAAATACAGAGGAGCCTTATAGTGTTACAGGGTCAGAATGCACTGTTGTTGTTTCCAGGGGGTGGTAACAACATTACACAGGAAAAGAGGGGAAGAAAGAGAATGTAACACAAAGGAAAGAACAAGTTCAGGCAGTAGAAGTAGAACCGTGTTCATTTTTTCTGGCATGCAGAAGCGCTATAAACTTTCCCTAAATATTCTTGAGTACCGTATTTTCCGGCGTATAAGACAACCCCCTAATTTTACAGTTAAAACATAGGTTTAGGCCTATATTTGCTGTATAAGACTACCCCCCACTTCCGAGGCTGTAGTCTTATACAGCGAATATAGGCCTAAACCTATGTTTTTTACAGTTAAAAAGCCTCGGAAGTGGGGGGGTAGTCTTATACAGCAAATATAGGCCTAAACCTATGTTTTAACTGTAAAATTAGGGGGTCATCTTATACGCCCAGTCGTCTTATACGCCGGAAAATACGGTAATAAATAAACATATTCACCTACCAGTTTCTAGCCTTGAATTGTTGGCCTATATGACAAAAAAGGAACAGAGAAGGTGAGGAAATGGGTGGGGTGGGGTGACTGGCTAGCGGTTCCTATGGCTAAATGGAAGAAATGAGCCCTGTGGGGCTGAGAACATGATGGGAAGAGACGCAGTGATGTGTGTCTGTACGTCCTGGGAACATTGTGAACAGCAACCTACTGAAGAACTCTAGACAGTGTCGGAGGGAAAGCTCTGGATATCGGATACTGAAGGAAAGCTAGAGGTTTCTGAAAATTCTTCCTATACTTCTCATTGAAAAAATGCATCATTCAGTGGCAAAATAGAAAGAATATTCCATGTGACAGACACTTGAGTTAGGCTTCATAGATTTCTTTCCCTGGGGCAGCTGGTGGGTAGCTGCTTCCTTGAGCAAGATGAGGGGGGGTTACCCTGAGCTACAAGGGCACCCTGAGCCGGGCTCCATGAGGCCAAGTCTTTTCTTGAGACACACAAACTTCACAGCAAAAGGACACAGATTGTGGTTTTTGGGTTTTTTTCCCCCCTCTTTCCACCCATTATGTCTACAAATTTATTATTTTTAAATTCATTTGCATGTGAAGAATAGGGTATTTTCTCATCTGAGTAAGAAAAAGGTAATGTGTTAGAATCTTACTAATTGATGGCAAATGTAGCTTATGTTTCCCACCAAAAACATAATATGAATGTAAAACATGAAGACACGAAAAAGGAGCTTTCAAATGTGCATAATGATGGAGGGGAGAGGGATATAGACATTAGAATAAATGATGAAGAAGGTTATTGTTTTCTAAGCAGCACTGTCTTATAGGTCAGTAAAGAAGATGCATACCCCAACTCCATGAACTTTTTAAAGCTGACCTTCTCCAGCCCATGCTGTGGGTGAACTTATTATCCTCGGGATGCCGGGATAACTCAATGTTCGATTTCTGGCCCCGGCCCAGGCAATCCCATACGCTAAACTGGTAACTACCAGGATGGTGGCAAAGGTTCCATGGGAAGCCCCCAGTTTGTTCCCACCCCGCACAGCCCCACATCCACCCTTGTGGAATGAAAGCATGTTACAACTAGTGATGTTCAATTATGGAGACGCTCTGGGCCCTCCCTGCTCCTTTCTCTCTCCTCTCTCTCTTACCTTCTCTCAGCAAACAAACAAACAAACAAAACTTACTATCCAGTCAGGAAGCTCTGAACTCCTGGCTCTGCAGATACCTGTTCGATTGGAGAAAGAATTGCCACTGACATAGTCAATGCTCTTAACCTAATTCAAATGTGTCTGTCCTCAGTTAGCTCTAATTCTGTTTAATTCAGCTTTCAAAATTGACGCTGGACAATGTGTTATACAAGTACACAGCCAAACTGTCAGCATTTATCGAACACCTACTCTGTGCAAAGTCAGCAAAAATTCCTGAGAAAGCAAAGAAAATCTCTGCCTTAAGTTCTCATTCAAACTTTATCAGGAAAAATCATTTAACAAAGCTAATTCACAGCAAACTATGTAAAAGAAAGCTCAGACAAAAAAATAGACTAAAGTTTTCAAAGTTTGGGGGGAGAGACCCATAAGTTTATTCTTTTTGTTGTAAACGCAAAAGGTATTGTTTTTCTCATTTCTTTTTCTGAAGTTTTGTTGTTCATATATACAAATGCAATAGATTTTTGTGCATTGATTTTGTATCCTGCAACTTTATTCTTTTCTTATTTCTAATAGTTTTCCAATGGAGAAGCAGCACCATTCATGGTGGCCGAGTCATGGAAACAACCAAAGGGTCCTTTGATAAATAACTGGATAAAGAAGTTGTGGGGGAAGCCGGGATGGCTCAGTGGGTTAGGTACTCACTTTGCAGCGCCGGGGACCAAGGATCGAATCCCGGCCCCGGCCCGTGCGGAACCATATGCTGAACTGGGAGCTCCCCTAGTTCAGTTCTCTCTCTGTCTCTGTATCTCTCTCTCTCTCTCTCCTCTGTCAAAATAAATAAATAAAGAAAATATATATTAAAAAAATGTTAAAAAAAAAAGAAGTTGTGGTACGTTTACATAATGGAATATTACTCAGCTATAAGAAAAGATGAAATATTGCTGTTTGTGACAACATAGATGGACCTTGAGACCATCATGTTAAGTGAAATAAGTCAGACAAGAAAAAGCAAGAACCATATGACTTCACTTATATGTGGAATATAAAACTGAAAGTTACAAAGAAACAAAACCTCATGGAAACAGTCAATAGTTTAGTGGTTACCTGAAGGTAAAAGGGGAGAAGGGGTGGGGGAGTAGGGATGGGGTGTTAAATCTATGGTGATGGAAGGAGAACTGACTCTGGATGGTGAGCACATAATGCAACACATAGACGATGTAATGCAGAATTGTACACATAGAACCTATGTAATTTTCACTAACCAATGTCACCCCAATAAATTTAATAATAAAAAATAAATGTAGGGGATGCCAGAATGGCTCAGCAGGTTGAATGCTCATCTTACAGTTCTGGGGTTCTATGATTGAATACTGGCCCCAGCCCATGGAGACCCATATGCTGAACTTGGGTGTGACCCCAGTTTGGTTCTCACTGAGGCGAGCTCCATGTAGTAGGCCCCCAGCCCAGTTCCTGCCCTGAGCAGCCCTGCACTCACCTATGAAATGAAACTATGTAGAAAACCAATAATGTCCAACTATGGAGACTGCTCTGGGCCTTCCCCTTCTCTCTGTCTCTGTCTCTCTTCCTCTCTGTCAAAAACAACAAAAATAAATCTTTAAAAAATAAAAAAATAATTTAAAGCAATGGAAGAAATGTCGAAAGTGGAAGAAAGACAGGAAACACATACAGAAAAAAAACATGGTTTAAAAACAACTGAAATAAATATAGATAAATAAATAAAATATATGAGTACGTACACACATATACATTAGCATTTTTGTCAGTAAGGTTGGCAAAAACCAAAAATATCCTAAATGGTTAGTATGTGGTAAAATATATCTTCATAGGTACTATTGGTGAAGTTTGGAAGGGAACTAATAAATTTTCAGTGTATACACAATTGACACAACAGTTCCTTTGTGATCAATCCCATAAATGTTATTTAATTATTCTATACAAGAGCAGAAATATTCAATTGATCATCAGATTGCTTGTCATTGCAAACCATTAGAAAAAAAAATCCAAGAGATTGTATATACACACATACACAGTGTGTGTGTGTGTGCATGAAATGATCACATTGAAGTGTGTGTGTGTGTGTGTGTATAAATGTGCACATGCATATACTCAGTTGGGGGAGAGGACAAAAGAGATAGTGCATGTAAAACATTGACTAGGAATTCTGTGAAAAACACACTGGTTGCTTTTCTAGGTATGCTATGTATATTAACAGATGCATAAAAAATAATTCCTAATAAAATATTCTTAGCAGTTTTTACTCTGGGTCGGTAACTTGTAGCTTAGTTAGTCATCTTTCTATTTTTGCCTTATACATTTTTATGCAGTTTCCATTTATTATAGTGAGTATAATAGTGCTTTTGTACTTTAAAAATCAATAGGAAAAATTAAGAGGTATCAAAAGCACCACAGCGGTTAATATTCAGGTGAATTATAGAGACAGTAAAAGTGATCTAGGGATTCAGAAAAGATAAAGCAAATTCCCACCTGACTAAATCGTGAAGGTGAGATGCCGGGGTCACAGTGGAGTCAGGCTTCTGGGAAGCCCACATTAGAATCCACGGAAGCTGGTATTAGCCTCAGGTCAGCTGACAGCTCTCTGAAGGCTGCAAGGCACTGGCGAAGACACCAGATGTCTGAGCTATGGCTCTGGAATACGAGCTCTCAGTTACTGTAGGAATCAAGTCTGCCTCACCTTTCTGTGTCTCAGTTTTAAATGAGGGGCTTTAGTTATCTCTCAAGGCTCTCTGTGTTCAAGAATGAGCAATACTTTAGGAGAAATGAGCATTTCTGGGGGAGGAGGAACAAGAAGGTGGAAAGATGTACGTAACCTTAGTTCTGAAATTGCTGAGTAAAAACTATTGCCCGCACCCCCTAGGAAAAGGTTGATAGAGAAGAATCATGGTAAATATTGCTGAAAAGGTAAGTGTGAATCCGGTTATAGATTGCTTTGAGTGTCAGGCTAAAGAGGATGAGCTTTTTCTGATGGGAAGTCACTGATCATTTCAGAGTAGGAGACTTCCATTGCCAAGCTAATGCTTTAAGAACTGTCATTTGGCAGTAAATGAAGGGATGGAGAACTAGAAGTGTGGGAAAAATTATTTGGAGGCCCTGTCAATAAGCAAAGCTGAGGTAGGAATACTTGCATGGCATATCAGCCATGGGACTAGATAAGAGGAGAAATCTTAGACCTGATGTTAGATTAACAGAGGCCTGTGGCTTAAAAGGTGTAATTTTGCTGATATTTTAGTTTGAAGAATAAAAACATTAAACAGAAATGTAAATGTTTCTAGAGGATCCTGTTGTGGGAGAAAGAAAAGGGATTCAAATGTAAACTCCAGGTAATATTTATTTGTGCCTTGGTCACTAATTTATAAATTATAGGGGGTCCATTAAAAAAATCTATATTCTTGCCTGTAAGTGGAAGTGGGATGATCTACCTAGCACTAGCCAACACAAACACAGTGCATTAAGAGTTGAAAACCACAAAGGACGTGTGCAGTACACAGGGAAGGTCAGAAGGAGCCCCCAACCTCCGTATTCAAATTGTGTGATTTTTGTTCTAACAAGTGGAATACTGGGAGGTTTAAATTTTACCAATTTTATGACATCGACATTTTTTTTTTTGTAAAGAGAAAAGTATTTTTAAATGTTTTCCAACCTTCTTAATTTACATAGCCTTTATAAACACTTTGACTTCATTGAATATTCATGTTTTGAGTTAAGGATGCTGGGTATTATAACACTGTTTTGCATGAGGGGACATTAATTCAGAAAGACTATGGTAATTTACCCAAAGTCCAGTGGCTAATTAGTGGTAGAATTGGAGCAAGTGCCCAGGTTTTTTTTAACATACTAACTCTGATAACAGTATGTCTCAAGATGTAGTAATTACCAAAGAGAAGTCTTTCATTCATCCTTACCTGGAACATCAGAATAAACATAAATGGTTTCCAGAAAAAAAATTGGTTTATTTGTGATTGCCTTATCAGGTTTATAATGTAACTAGCTATATCTTAAGGGATGAAACCATAGAATATGTCCACCACTGCAGTTAAAGATTGTCACTCTGAAGATACATTCCTCCCTCCAGTGTGAGCATTAAGGACAGCCGCCTGGTGGTCATGATGGTCCTTGTGGACTTTTAACAGCAGGCATGGCCTCCATAGTCTCCCATATCTTCTTTCATTGATCTAGAGCTCAACATAATTTATTCCTCCGAAGTTAAGAAAGATTATATTGCTGTTCGTTTGGACCTATATCATGAAACAATCTCTATAAATCTCAACCATAGTTATTTTTCCTACTATAGCCATCTCAAAAGTTAATCATGAAGAATTGCCACATTAGGAAAAGTATCCTTTTTGCATATCCTACAGACAGATGTAGCCTGTGTGAGATTCTGCTGGAGTGATTTCTGTATGTCTCTTGGACACTCAATGAAGATTAGTCAAAACTTTGGTTCTTTTGAAGGTTACATTGAATCTTGTGTTTGAGTGTAAGAAGCTGTGAGGTAGGGATGGGACACTCTGCCAAAAATAAAGTCTTTACCCTTTGCATTAATGTGAATCTGCTGAGAAGCAGGTGCTGATATGGGTTCTGATGTGCATGCAAGAGATTTATTTCCTGGAGGAAGGACCAGGACATCCTTAAGGAGGCAATACAGACCTAACATTTTGGGAGGGTAAGAAGCAGGGAAGGAGGATTGGCTAAAGAAAATCTGGGACTATGGCAAAGTTCCAAGAAAGATTCAGCAGAGTCAATGCAGAGTCTGTGAGACAAAGAACATAAATCTCATCATCTTGGCCTGCGTGGCACCTTTTCTAGGTTCAGACTGTGGCCAGCACCTTGGGTCACCAGTCATCTGCACTCACCACAGCAGGAGATCTGAGTGGTTCATGGCTATGACATGTTGGCATCACTCATGTCTCTGAAAAACATTTCCCTAAAACAGCTTTTGTGTCTTCCAATCATTAAGATCTTCTTGGTGATTTGCCATGAGATTCAAGTGACCTATTAGAAAATCAAAAACACTGAATTTAATGTGATTTTTTTTTATTATTGTTTTTGACAGAGAGAGAGAGAGAGAGAGAGAGACAGAGAGAGACAGACAGACAGAGAGACAGAGAGAGAACTGAACTGGGGGAGCTCCCCAGTTCAGCACATAGGTCCGCACGGGCCAGGGCCAGGATTCGATCCTAGGTCCCTGGCGCTGCAAAGTGAGCGCTCAACCCACTGAGCCATCATGGCTTCCCCCTCAATGTGATTAAAAAAAAAACCAATGGGATGCCAGGATAGCTCAGCAGTTGAGTACTTACCTGTAAATTAAGAGGTCTGGGGTTTGATTACTGACCCCTGCCCGTGTAACCCCATATGCTGAACTTCAGCGCAATTGGCAACCACCAGGATGGCAGCAAATGTTCTTGCCTCCCTTCCAGGAAGCCCCAGTTTGGTTCCTGCCCCACATGGCCCCACATCCACCTGTGTGGAATGAAATCATGTCACAATTTATGACATACAACTGTGGAGTCTGCTCTGGACCCTCCCTCTTCTCTCTCTCTCTCTCGCCTTCTCTCAAACAATAAAATAAATCTTAAAAAAATAGAAATAAAAAACCACTTAGCTAGAATTATTATGAATTTCTTAATTGAATTAAGTTTTATTTTGTGTACTTATACATAGGTGCATAAAGACAGACCTCTGAATCAATATAAAATATATTCTTAGTATATTAAATTTTTGTGCATATCTTCTATTCAAATTTAGACTTGATAGGTTATATTGACAACCATATTGACATCTCTATAGTAACAGGACTAATTGGTGGCTCTTAAAAGGAAGACTTGAGAACATCAATAGTATAATGATTAATGATTACTATTTTCTGCCATGTATATTAAGAACTTCACAAATAAATCTTAAAAGCAATAGAATATTTTTTTTTTTATATTTTATTGTTAAATTTAATGGGGTTGGGGAAAGCCGGGACGGCTCAGCGGGTTGAGCGCTCGCTTTGAGGCCATGAGGACCGAGGATCGAATCCCGGCTCCGGCCCAGGCAGGACCCACATGCTGAACTGGGGAGTTCCCACAGTTCGGTTCTCTAACTGTCTCTGTCTCTGTCTCTCTCTCTATCTGTCAAAAAAAAGTAAAATAGAAATAAATATGCACTGAAGACAAAAAGATAATTTCTCTCTATAAATGTGAAAAGATAAAAA
>PVKE010004854.1:0-62075 GCA_004027555.1 Craseonycteris thonglongyai
AGACCTATGTGGGATCCCATCTTTCGTGTTTGTCAGAAATGAAGAACTTGAGAAATGGGGGCAGCTCTGACTTTCTTTCCACCTGGTATTTCCCGTCCCGCACTTGCCATCTCTTTCCAATGTCCTTCTCCTGTAGGGAGCACGGAGCAGATCGTCGACTCTGCTGGCTGAGAGCCATCCAGATAGAGAACAAAATGCCAGTCTGTCCTTGTAGTCACAGCAATTGTTACGAGTAATCCTGGATCCTCGTTAGACACACTTACCTTGTCTTGGGAAGGGGGAGCAATCCTTTCTTCGTCTCCTGCCTAGGAAGCAGCGGGATAGACCCTTGCCATGAATCGCTGTTCTGAAGTTGGTGACGTTCTCCCCTCTCAGTTCTCCTTTTATGGTGACCAGAGGCAGGCCATGTGGTGGTGGGTGGTGGTAGGATGGTTTCTGCAGTTTTGCTTCTCTCTGTAAGGCCCGAGGAAAGAAGGCAGCCCCAATGTTGGCTGCTCTGGGCATGTAAAACATGGACTGTTAGTTGCCTTCTCTCTTCATCCCTGACCCTTAGTTGAAAATTTTTTTTTCTTTTATTGTTTTTGATACAGAGAGAGAGAGAGAGAGAAAGAGATACAGAGACAGAGAGAGAACTGAACTGGGGGCACTCCCCAGTTCAGCACATGGGTCCGCAAGGGCTGGGGCCAGAACTCAATCCTGGGTCCCCAGCACTGCAAAGTGAGCGCTTAACCCACTGAGCCATCCCGGCTTCCACTCTTAGCTGAAATTTTGCACCATGAGAAAAATCCAAGTTAATATCTTGTTTCATATTCTTACACATTAGAACTTGCTCGCAGTGCTGGTTGTTCTCTTCTTGTCCCTCTGCTCAAGAACTCTGTGTCCTGAATGGTGCACTGGAAAGCTCATCACCTTGGCTCCCTTGTCCTCCCACTCTGGGTAATTTCAGCTAATGCGAGATACTGGTAGGAGACTGGAGAGTGGTAAAGAAGGAAGTTGAAATATTTATGACTCTGACCTTTCCTCCCAACCCATGTTCTTCTGTGATCAGAGTGCCTGCCTGGTCGCCCCTCTTCCTTAGTTCCACTATAGCTGTTCCCTCCTCTTGCTCCTTCAGTGTAAGGCTGGTAAAGCTTCCCACTCTTGCTAATCTCAGGGCATTGCCATCCCATGTTGGGTCCCTTAACCCAGCGGTCCCCAAACCTTTTGGCACCAGGGGCTGGCTTCATGGAAGATAATTTTTCCATGGCCTGGGAAGGGGTGTGGGGCATGATTTCAGGATGATTCAAACACCTTACATTTATTGTGCTGTTTATGTCTATTATTATTACATTGTAATAGCAAATGGAATAATTATACCACTAATCTAATGCCACCGCTGATCTGATAGGAGGCAAAGCTCAGGTGGTAATTTGAGTGATGAGGAGCGGCTGTAAATACAGATGAAGCTTCGCTCCCTCTCCAGCCGCTCCCCTCCTGCTGCATGGCCCAGTTCCTAACTGTACTGGTCTGTGGCCCAGGGGTTGGAGACTCCTGCCTTAACCACTTGCTGTTCCTCTAACTGCACCTCTGAGAAGAGCTTATTCATTAAAATAATTTTAGTTAAATTTCTTAAGTGGGTTATCTGTTTCCTGTTGTGACCGTGATAAATATGCCCTCTTTTTCCATTAGTAAAATATCCCAAGGTCTTTCCTGTCATTAAATATATATTTTCTTGAATGAAAATTGCCTCACAATCTAATCACAAGGAAACATCAGAAACCCAAATTGAGGGGCATTCTACAAAATAATGGGCTTGTACTCTTCAAAAATGTCAAGGTCATGAAAAACAAAGGAAGACCAAGGAACTATAACTCCAGAGATGTGCCAAGTAGATGCAGTGCCTAGTCCTGGACTAGAAAGAAAAAAGGTTTTAAATTTTGCTGTAAGTGATGTGTGTGTTTGTGTGTGTGTGTAGAGAGAGAGAGAGAGAGAGAGAGAGAGAAATAAAGAGGGAGGGAAGGAGGCATGGGGAAGGGGGAAGAGAGAAGGATGAGGAGGAGAAAGAGAAAGCAACTGTGATAAAATGTTGACATTTGAGGAATCTGGGAAAATTTGAGGAATCTGGGAATATGGAAATTCTTGGTACTGTTTTTGTAAGTCTGAAGTTATTTTAAAATAAAGTGACTGTGTAGTGTACATGACTGCTGTCATTTATTTTGGTTGTTTCCCATTTTTTTCTAGTACAAACAGTCTTACAGTAAACATACTCATACACATATCTTTCTGTACATGTGCCAGTATTTTTGTTGAATAAAGTTGAAGCAGTAGAACTACTGAATCAAAGTTCATATATATTTTACTTTTTGATAGATTTTGCCAAGGTGCCAAAGACTATTTAGTAAACACCTACAATCTGTTTTATATTGTTGCAAAACTATGAGGAAGCCTTTATAAAAAAAAAAAGTTGTAACCTGTACAAATGCAGCCTTTCAAACTGATCAAATTTAAGCCAAAGGTTGTTATTTGCATGTATGTTAACTGCTTTCCACCTTTATCTCTATCATTTTCAAGGCCCTGTCTGTTTGCATCCTTCCTTTGCTCTGGAGTTTGAAACCTATCTTCTTTCAGCCTGTCTTTCTATATTCCATTTAGTTAGAAATGCTAGCTAATTTTAGTCAGGAGGGTAAAAAAGTGAGAATACTAATTTCAGAAATTAATTGTAACTGATTTTTGTATCCAGAATGGCATTGCTTCCTTCCATGAATATATATATATATACCAATATAGTGTATATATATATATATATATATATATATATATATATATATATATACACACCAATAATTGACAGTTATAGGTTCTTTGAGTGATCAAGTAATTTGATATCAAAGTTGAATTTGAAAATGTTATAAAATTGCTCTACAGTTTAAAGAACACATTTATACATTTCCTCTTTGGAGATAATCACAACATTTAAGGTTGCAAAAACACCTATAAACAATTTGGTCCACTCTCCACTTTTGTAGATATGGAAATTGCGATTTGCAGAGTTTGATATATTGACTGAAATCAAGAGCTGTTAACTGGCAAAATACAGGCTAAGCACTGGATTTCTGACTTTTTGAAGTGCTCTTCCCTGCTTTGTATCCGTACTGTCTTAAATAGGGGTCTTCAGGCTAGGCTATGGAGCAAATCTTGCTATTAGTTCAGCTACAAGTTTAGAGGTGGTGATTCAGGGTAAGATGCTTGGAATAACAAAATTATTTCAAGTATGTAATGAAGAAAAATTTGCATTATGTGGTCAGGATAAATGATTTACACCAAGCTTTTACTTGGGAAATATAATTGGCAAATGGGGTATTTCTTTTTTGATTGCAGGGAATTGTAGTAAAAGTATAATTGCCATGAGCATTACAAATATATGAATACATAAGCCTCCAAAAGTTTTGCCCAAGTGACAATTCCAGCATACTTTATACACAAAATGTCACAACTCTTAGTATATTTGGAAATAACTAGAGTTTCCTAGGTAATTTATGAAGCTGAAACTTGGATGATTCAGTTCCTAATTCACTTTATAGTGGCATAATTCAAACTAAGATGACATCATTTACCTTTTATAATTGAAATAAACAAGTCTTTGAGTGTTTATGCCTTAATGAGGAAAGATAACATAATACAAGTATCAACACTAACCCCCTCACACCGCCAAATCTTTCATTTTTGCTTTGAAAAAGTATTTTTATACTGTTGGATGTGGGTATTTGCAAAATTCTGGAAGCTCAGAAAGCTTCATATAGAATCCTCAAGTTTGAACACCACTAGATCATAGCTGTACATTTTTCATAGCTCTGGTGGGGTTACTTGCAGAGCACATTAGCATCTGAAAAATTTACATGGGTATGGGAGAATATTTTGTAGCAGGGTTGGGCTACCTTGGCCACGGGTCTGATCATCAAGAGAAAGAAAATGGTCACTTAGAAAAAAGAGTTTCTATCCCTGAGGACCCTGGGATTTGGTCCTGGTTTGGGTTGGTATAATCATAAGGGGATTCATCTGGTTAGTGGGTGATAGCAACAGGCATTTCAGTCAATGGTGGTATAATTTGGGTGGCTCCAAGTCTTCAGCTAGTAGTTGTAGGCTAAAGGGAGTCAATAACTAATGATGGGCAGATGGTCAGGTCCCAGCTAAGTGGCTTTCAACATGACACACTCAATTTCCTCTATTTAAAATAAATATTTTATTACACCCACTTCCTAAATATTGGTTGATAAAATAATAATTAAAAAAAATCAATTATGTAGTAATTATAAAATGTAAAAGAAATTTAAAAAGTAACTAATAATATTGATTTTAATGTGTTATACTTGTGCACAGTGGCACTGGAACAGTGCTTCCCAAAGTCACTGTGCGTACAAACCTTCTGGAATCTTATTAAAGAGCAAATTCTGGTTCATGTATTGGGTGGGCCCTGGCAGTCAGTATTTCAGACAGGCACATAGGATACACTTTAGATAGCTCCATCCTAGAAGACAAAATGAAGAAATCAGAGTGTTGAATTAAGAAAGAGGAAGCAGTAATTGTACCCTGACAGGTGTGTTGAATTAGCAATTAAATTGCCAGGTGTTGCCACATTAAGAATAATTCTTGGTAAAATTTTGATCAAGATAAAGTCCACTTTTCCATTGATTTGCACAGTAGTTGCTTTCCAGCCAAAATACTTCGTGTTCGTGTGTGAAATGAAGTTCAGTTCTGGGCTCAGATAATCATGAGCAAATGTTTTACCTACAGTGGGAAATTTGAAATTTCCTTGGAAGGCCAGGCTACTCTTTGTACGCAGAACTTTCCCAAGGATTGCAGAGTATTTACTATCCTCAACTTCTGCCTACTAAATGTCAACAGCACACCCAATCATTGTGACAACCCAAAATTGCCCCCTCACACAAGTTTTCAAGTGCTGTGAGTTGTAGAGTGGGCTTCATGTAGAATCAAGGCAGTGCTTAGTCTGCTAATTAGATCTCCTGACAGAAAACCACTGTAAGGGTTGGACAAACACATCAAGGTTTAGACTACAGCTGCTTGGAGATAGTATCCTAGGCTCCTTCTGATGAATGAAAGGACCAGAAGGTCCCTTTGTTTATGATAGAAACACTACTTCATACTCTATTGGGGAAGGGATGGGCTGAAATAGAGCATGCCTCACAAATGCTGATGTGTCTACAAATTGCTTGAGGAGCTTGTTGGAATTCAGGTACTGATGAAGCAGGTCTGGAATGAGACCTGAGATTCAGTGTTTCCAACAAGCTCTTAGGTGATGGCTGCCCCCACCGCTGCTGTGGTGTAGTTTGCTCCACAAACTGTATAGAAGAGGAGGAGCAGCTGACTCGGTAGGACTGGGGCAGTAGGTTGATAACATCAGTGCCTAACGCTGACAGGAGCTGAGGGCAGCCAGGGGGGCAGTCAACCGTCATCTCATCTTCCCTTCCCCTCTGTAAGAATTCTTTCTCCCTCTCTCCTTTTTATATCTCAGATTGATGAAAGCCAGCACACTAAAGCAGAGCTAGCTTGTCTGCAGAGACTCACTGGTTCTTATCTTCTCTACAACAGGGAAGGGGTGAGGACCGTTAAGTCTTAATGGTAACCGAATAAATGGTACAGAAATTCTATTTATGTCATCAAAGAATTTAACTGGGCATAATTTGACATAGTAGTATTATTTTTTTTTAAGATATATTTTATTGTTTTTGACAGAGACAGAGAGAGACAGAGAGAAGGGGGAGGGCCCAGAGCAGTCTCCATAGTTGCACATCATCAGTTTTCAACATGGTTTCATTCCACACAGGTGGGCAGGGGCCGGACAGGACAGCAACTGAGCCATTGGCCTCCCGCATGAGAGGTACACCCCCTCGAGCCAGGGGCTTAACCAGGGGCCTAACCAGGGGCCTCCCACATGGGAAGCTCACCCCAGCAAGAACCAAACTGGGGGCCTCCCGCATGGAAAGCACACCCCAGTTCTGCATAAGTGTCCACAAGGGCCTGGGCTGGAACTTGATCCTCAGACCCCGGGGCTGCAGAGCGAGCGCTTCCGCCGCTGAACCATCCTGGCTTCCCCTAAATATTTCTTATCTATTTATTAAATTAGAGTCTTTTTCCAAGTATGATTGGTATGTTCAGTTTTGATGAGTATATGAACATGACCATGACAGTTAGTATATGAACATGACCGTGACAAAGCTTAATTTCCTTGAAAATAGCACACAATCATTACATTACTTCTCCCCATTCCAGACATACTTGCCCCTTGAATTTGCTCCAAATTTATGCTGTTTTTCTTTTTCTCTTGAAGCCAGAGGTCATGTTTTCAGGATAAATGCAAAAACTAAAGTGTTTCTAAGACTTGAGCTTGGATGTGACCTTTATGAAACAAAAGTGTGGTCCAAGATTTAAAGGGCATGAAAATTCTGACTGAATGCTTCTTCCCTCTGGAAATAAGGGGTGTGTGGAGGTCAGGGTATAGTCTTGGAGTTCTTTGTACTGGCCTGGACTATGAAGATGGGGCTGTTAGGACGATCAGGAAGCTTGCTCTGGGAAGATTAAAGAATTCTGAAGATGTGGTGGAGTGTGTAACCTTTGGAGTCTGAGGTAGCATCATTTTAATTTCATCTTCAACACCTATTAGCTCTGTGAGCAGGGACAAGTCACTAATCCTTTCTGAGAATCAGTTTCCTTGTCTGTACGTCACTAAAGAAATTTCTCTTAACAGTTACTGGGCAGTGAGTTTGAACTCCCCAAAAGTGAAAGAAAAGACAAGGGAAGCCTGAGAGCAGAGGCAGCCAGAAAAAAATCAAGAAAGTTGGAGTTTCATGTGATTCTTTTGGAGGAGAATGGATCTGCATGACTGAGGAAAGAAGATAAGACAAATTTGGGCAGACTTCGCTGTCTTCATTAGATGGATTAGAACAGAGAACTCTGCCTTCACCAGGGGACAGACATCTTTTAGAGTAGTGCAGTCTTCAAAGTGTGTAGTCTGAAGGTAACCTTTGGGAGGCACTGGCTGGAGGGAGTACACGCACACGTTATGAGGGCAGAAACCAACGTAGTTGGGGCAATAGTGCCTCCAGGGGGAGGCTACAGTTGGCCAATGAACTAATTCTAAGCCTATATATCCATCTTAAGCCTTTATTTTTTGATCTAGTGTCTTCTAAAAATCAGCTTTCGTTTACAGAACCGTGCACAACTCCTTCATTTATTGAGTGTTGACCAGGAGCCTAGCACTGGGGATAAAGATGAACAATATGGCCCCAGAGCTCACAGAATTTAGGGTGCATACATACATTACAGCTTCATGAATACATTAAGGTTTATGCATGAGCCCTCCTGGGTATGTTGATCTTATGCTGGAAGTGATGACCCACCCTTCTTTCTAAGAAGCAAGTCCTATAATGGAGCATTTGTTCAGCGTCCCAGCATCTGGGGCTGGTGATGCATCCCCTTTGTAAATCTAACTGCCACCCTATGGAGCCAATCTGCTAAACTGGTGCAGTCACACTTGTATTGTCTGGATTCTTTGGGGAGAGACCCTTCCACTTTCCTGATCACACTTGGTCACTGTGACACAGAGCTCGCTTTGGTTTCCTTTGCCTTGAGGTCAGTCCTCTACCTTAGCTGGTCGATTGAGGGCCTAGTCCATCATGATTGCTGTCAGCACTGCTTCGTAGGACTGGGCTAGGCCTTACTCCTGTAATCTTGTTGTCTAACATGATCTGGAAATTCCAATCCTTTTTTCTGTGCTGCCAATCATGGAACTGACTGGTCATTGACACCTACCTGGAGGCAGGTGAAGGTAGTTAAGTGAGGTCAGGTAGCTCCAGGGCCCATGCTCATAACCACCATGCTATGTATCTGTCTTTCAGCATTGTATAGGCACTCCTCCATTGTGTTTTGTATTCAGTACTGCTTGCTCTTGAAAAAATTCAATTCATTCCACATTACCATTGCTTTGTATGCAATCTGGTTTTCTCTCTCCCTAGTCCTCGCCCATCCCTTTCCTTCCTTCCTCTCTCTGAAAGCTTCTAGCATCTTAAATTTATTGCCAGTGCTCTAAATTTTATGTGTTTTTGGTTTTTTTCCTGTTCTACTAAGATATAGTTAACCAGGGGTCCACAAACTACAGCCTGCGGGCCACATGCGGCCCGCTGAAAACATTTATCCGGCCCACTGGTGTTTTTGCCAACGCTGCCTGTCCTGCTTAGCAGCCGACTCGTCCCGGGCCTGCAGTGTGCATGTGTGGACATGCTGAGGGACAGTGAACTGGCCCCCTGTTTAAAAAGTTTGAGGACGCCTGAAAGGTCTACAGAGGTGGTATCCAACCTTTTGTCTTCCCTGGGCCACAATGGAAGAAGAGTTTTCTTGGTCCACACATAAAATCCACTAACAGTAACGATAGCTGATGAACTGAAGAAAAGGTCACCAAAAATATCTCAGAATGTTTTAAGAATTTGTGTTGGGCTGCACTTAGAGCCATCCAGGGTCACAGGTTGAACACGCCTAGTGTACAGAATAATGACTTCACTCACATATATGACTACCACATGATTACCATAATAAGTATAATTAACATCCATCATCTCATATAGATACAAAAAAGAACAAAAAATCTTTTTTTTCCTTGTGATGAGAACTTTGAGGATCTACTCTTCTAGCAACTTTCAAATAGAACATACTGCAGTGTTAACTATTGTCATTTTATCCATTACATCTGCAGTACTTATTTATCTTATAACCGGAAGTTTGCACCTTTTGACCACCTTTATCCAATTTCCTCTCCCCACAATGTCTTAATATAAGTCCTTTCCTTCACACTTTCAGTCAGGGAGTCCTTTCAATTTTTTGGATCTAATATATTTTTTTTGGTTTGACAAATTTTCCTATTTATTCATTCTCTCTTTATGGAAAACCAAATCCTATCTATTTGACCTTCTGGGCCAATCCTCTCTGTCTAAGATATATTTTTTTTTCTCTCATATTAAAAAAAATCTTTTAGTACTACTCTTTTGGGGAATTTTCTAAATTTTATTTTCTAACCCTTCTATTAAAATTTAAAATTTGGTAACCAGACTTAAATTTCAAAGAACTTTTCCTATTTTATATCATTCTGTGTTTTTTTTTTAATACATTCAACATTTTGTCAGTTTTTTCTTATGCCATTAGAGATTTTTAAAGTTCTCTTTTATTTCCAGCATTCCTGTTTTTTTGTTTTGTTTTGTTTTTTTAACTTTTTGTTCATACTGGCCTTTCACTCTCATGTGGAAGACTTCTTACAAATATTTGTTGATTTCTGATGGTTTCTTCATATTTTAAAAATGACGTGCTAAAAGTTGATGGGGAGTTTTGTTGTAAAGTTGTGGCTTGTTGGTTGGTATCTTTGGGTATCGTATGATTGAGCGAGGAGCCAGCCTGCATTGGAACTCCTGGGGCACTCCCAAATGTGAGAATATGGAGATCCTTTATGTTGCTTAAAAGAGAAGTTTCCAATTTCCTGCCTGGGAATGTAGATCTCTGTGTGAAAATTGTGCAAAGTTGTGGTCCTTAACTTATCCATATACTGATTATTATGGCTATTATGGATGCATAACAAATTTCTTCAAAACTTAGCTCAAAACAATAGTTATTTATTACCTCTGAAGGTTTCTGTGGTAGTGGCTCTGGTTGGTGGTTTGGACTTGGGATTGTTTATCAGTTGGGACTATAATAGGCTTGACCGGAGCTGGAGGATCCACTTCCAAGGTGATTCACTCATATGCCTAGACTATTGGTTTTGCTGGCACTGTCCTCTCCAGATCAGTTCTCTCCATGAGGTTGCTTGAGTATCCCCATAGCACGGCAGCTGGCTTCTCCAAGAGAACAGAGTGGAAGCCGCAAAGCCCTTTAAAATCTAGCCTCAGAAAGCACTCCTTGTCGCTGCTGCTATATTCTATTGGCCACATAGGGCTATCTTTTATTTAATATGGAAGGTGACTACACAAATGAATCCCAAGAGGTAAAGATCACTGGAGGTCATCCTAGAAGATGGCTAGTGCACTGGCTTATAAATCATCTTGTTTTCAGCTATACAGGTGACTCCCACTTTCTGATGTAACTTACTTTCTAATTCTAAGTCCCTCTGGGGTTTTGTCAAGAAGTCAGGCAACTTTGTGCCCTTGTTTCTGTATCTACCTTTATGTATGTATTATACTATCTCTTTCCCTTTAGCATTTATCTTTTGCATCCTTTGTAAATGTTTTAAAATCTTCTGTCCACCAATAAATTCTCTCCTGTTCTCTTTCTTATGGTAGGTATATATGAGGGCTGTCTGGAAAAAATCCAGCCACAAATGCCCCTATTTCTTATATGACATGGCTGGATACTTTTCAGACAATTCCCTGTATTATTCCTTCACTAATATTGGTGAGTTCTGAGAAGAAAGAAGAGAGAAATGTATTTGATGAATACGTCATTTTTAACTTGAAGCCAGAAATTGTATATTTTAATGTAGCTCCTAGAATGGGACATACTTTTATTTTGCAGACTAATTTTCTGATTATCTCTGTGAATAGTTTGTCTTCCCCTAATAGCTAAGAACAACTAGTTAATCTAATTGATATTGAAAGATTAAAAAAAAACTTTAGATTACCTATAAGATGTAAGTAATACTATGTGCAGTGTGCTGCTTGACACTTAAGTTTTGTTAGTCTTGTTTTGTTATTAATGTAAAATTAGGACTGCAATTTATAATAAGCTTCAGGCTGTGAAATTTACACTATATTTTAGGTGCTGGAGAAAAAGATGAGTTTGATGACTAGTGATCCTGTCACTTTTGTGGTGGAAGCAACTCTATAATGTACCTTTTGCTGTCATTACAAACATCTCCTTCCCTCACCAAATGTAATTCTCTCATAAATATTTATAGCTCTCCATTCCCCAGGCTTTTTATTACAAAAGCCTTCATTCACCCTGATGCAGAGCTCTATCTAGTCTTTCTTTCTTTTTTTGTTAATAAAGGACATACAGTTTTCTTTTGAAACCAGTAAGAAACCAAATTAAAAAGAGTCCAAAATATCTGAAGTTTATTTTACATTCAAATTTTTCTTTAACTTAAACAAAACAAACAAAATGTAGCTATAATCCTAAATAACAATTCATGTTAATTGTTTGAAGAATTAGAAAACACATGAAATTAGAAATAAAAATAATAAACAAATCACCTATAATTTTACCACTTTCTTCTTAGTATGTATATATATATATATATATATATATATATATATATATACACACACACCTTTTGACTTATTTTCTGTACATACATGTTCATTATTTGTATTAATTTTGTCACTTAATGGTTTCTGACTGTCTTTTCTTATAAAAAATATAAGCCAGGGATGCCAGGATAACTCAGCATGTTGAGCTCTTGCCTTCTAACTGCAAGATCTGGGCATCAAATCCCGGCCCCGGCCTGTACAAACCCTTATGCTGAACTTGGCATAATTGGTAACCACTGGGATGGCTCGGTGACGATGGTTCTTGCCTCCCATGTGGTAGGCCCCCAGTTCTGTTCCCACCCTGTGCAACCTCATAGCCAACTGTGTGGAATAAAATTATGTCACAACTAATGATGTACAACTATGGAGACTACTCTGGGTCTTTCCCGCTTCTCTCTCTCTCTCTCAATCAATAAAATAAATCTTAAAAAAAAAAAAAAAAAAGAAATATAAGCCAGTTTTTGTCTGTTATGCTTCAACAAATTTCACAATTTTTTAAAACACATATAAACCTAATAATGTCAGCATACTATGCCATTTTATGAATACAATAATATATTTAACCAGTTCCCTACTGATAAATATTTAGGTTACTATAAAATCTTCATTATAATAAAAATGGTGCAGATTATTCATATGTGTGCGATATATCTACACACACACACATGTGTACTTAGCCTAATCCTGAAGGATAGATCCTTTGAAGTAGAATTTTGGCGTTAGAGGATAGACACATTTCATATTGTCAACTTGACCTCCAAAAGGTTGGAAATATTTACATAACCACAAACATGTATTTGAATTCCTACTTTTCCATATCCTCCGTGGCACCAGTATTAATCATTCTTTTAACATTTGCCAGGGACAATAGTCCATTTCCACTTTGAGATTCACTCTCCACCGCTCCCCACCCTGCTCTTTGGAGCATCCATGGTCTTGACCTCTGACTTTCACCTGGAGCAGCCAAAGGGGCCATCTGCGAGAGATGGGCAGATGGGAGCAGATGAGGTCAACACATTTGTTCTGCTCTCTCTCTGCTGGGTCGATGACAGGTGGGCTATATCCTTCTACCAAAAGGCTCAGCTCCTGCCTGGTGACCTCTACTTCTGTGTTCCAGGAACTGCTCCGCCCTTACTTTCTGGCCTATGGTGGGAAGTGGTTTTCTTTGGGGCTTTTGCTAGCCCCAGGTCATTCATCATCCTTGGGTGCTTTCCCTTAGCATTGCCCACTTTATAAAAAAAAACCCCCTTTGCATTAAACTCTCCCCAGTCACCCTGCTTGAGTGTGCCCTGTTTCTGCCAAGACCCTGAATAGATGTCACACAAAATACCTTATTTTTATGTCAACATTTTGCCTCAGCTGTGACAATCCCTCCCTCTACTCTCTTTTGTCATTTAACCTTGTTTTCAGTATTTTTGCATTTCAGTGTTAAATAGCTTTATGCACTCAGATTTATCAATCTATTCCTTGTTAAGTCATGTTTAAAATGTTTTTCCCTACCGTGATTGTAATAAATTAGGGATAAAATTTTTATTTAACCACAGATTTTTTTCATTTTCCCAAGAACACTTACTGAATATTTGTCATTTCCCCGTTGATTCAACATCTCCCTTTATCACTTACTTATTCACTGTTTCTATGATTTATATGTTTATCCTGGATCTATTGAAAAGATATTTTAATTTTTTTTGTGACTTTAAAACATTTAAAAATATGGTAAAATAAGTTTCTCCTCATTACTCTTCTTTTTAAAAAATTGCTAGATATTCAATTTTCATATTTATTTTTCTAAACAAACTTGGAATTTTTTTCAAAGCCTCTTAGGATTTTATTTAGCATTATACTACATTTCTATATTATTTTGTAGAGAACTGATACCTTTTCAATTTTGAGTCTTCCAATTCACAATATGGTTAGTGTGTATTTTGTCCTTTAATGTCTCACACATCTTACAGAATTCTTATATTAAAAATAAATTGTCATTGTTATTGTGGAATTTTTATTATTTTTGTGTAAAGATATGGTGAGGGAGAGAGAATTTTTCCACATGAGATTTGAAATATCATAATCAAATTTAAACTTAAATTTATTATAAGCTACTTTGCAAGCATTTCAATTTTATTCCCAATATTTGTACTTACAGTAACTGAACTAGCAATTTCACATTAACCTATAGTTATGTGTTATATAGTATAATTAATTCACAAATATACAATGGGCTTCCACTTCTACAACCATACAGTACCTTAATATTTATACTTTAAGTTTACCAAACATTAGTGACATCCCACAATAACCTTCTGAGGAAAGAAATCTATATGTACAATTTAATTACCTATAAAAATAACTCCACATGTTTTCAACAGAGCGACACCAATGCTAAAATAGTTGCATGATTGAATAGCCCTAGATTTTCCAAACCTCTCACTAAATGTGAACAACTTTTACTGAAATAAGATGAATACTAAACATTAAGACAATTTAAGCACAAGCTATGTATCAAAAAATTACCTCTAGTTCACTTTCAAAATGAAGTTAGCATTGTAGAAAATTATTAATGTAACAAAATCTTTATAGATACCCCAACTAAATTTCCATGCAGAGTGTTGTTTTCTATAGTGCACCTATGTTTTGTTTGCATTGTCTTGAATTTCTTAATTCAGTTTAATAGACTTAAAAAAAAAAGACTTTATGTTTTAGGGTAGTTTCAAATTCACAGCAAAATTTAACAGGAAGTACAGATTTTCTGTATTTTCCCTACCACCACACATGCTTAGCCTTGCCTATTATCAACATCTCCTACTAGAATAGTACGTTTGTTACCACTTTGTTACCAATAAACCTACATTGACACTTCATTATGGCCTGAAGTCCATAGTTTATAAGATGGTTCACTCTTGTTGTACATTTTATGGATGTGGACAATTGTATGACATGTATCTACTGTTACAGTATCATTCAGAGTAGTTTCACTGCCCTAAAAATTCTACGTGTTCTGCCTATTATCACTTCTCCCCTCTACCCCTGACAACCATTGATCTTTTTACTGTCTCCATAGTTCTCTCTTTTCCAGAATGTCATGTAGTAGAAATCATATAGTTGGAGCATTTTTAGCCTGACTTCTTTTACTTAGGAACATGCATTTAAGTTTCCTCATGTTTTCTAATGGCTTGATAGCTCATTTCTTTTTAGCAATGAATAATATTTCATTGTCTAATGTACCAGTTTATTTATCCATTCACCTACTGAAGCACATCTTTTAAAAAGATTTATTCTATTGTTTTTGACAGAGAGAGAGAGAGAGAGACAGAGAGAGACAGAGAGAAGAATGAGGGCCCAGAATAGTCTCCATAATTGTACGCCATTAGTTTTTGACATAATTTCATTCCATAGGTGGGCACAGGGCCACGCAGGGTGGGAACTGGGCAGGGGGCCTCCAACATAGGAAGCTCAGCCCAGCGGGAACTGAACTGGGGTGGGAAGCACACCCCAGTTCGACATATGGGTCCACATGGGCTGGGGCTGAGGCAGGGACTCAATCCTCAGACCCTGGGGCTACAATGGGAGCGCTCAACCCACTGAGCCATTCTGGCTTCACCCTGAAGTACTTAATTGCTTCTAAGTTTTGGCAATTATGAATAAAGCTGCTATAATATTTGTGTGTGGAATTTTGTGTGGACATACATTTTCATCTCCTTTGAGTAAATACCAAAGAATGTAACTGCTGGATCATATGGTGAGAGTATGTTTAATTTTCAGAAACTGTCCAACTCTCTTCTAAAGTGGCTATACACTATTCACTATTTTGTACTCCCATCAGCAAAAAATGAGAGTTCCTTTTGCTTCACATCCTTGCCACCATGTGGTGGTGTTATTTTTCCAGATTCTGGCCATTCTAATAGGTGAGTAATGGAATCTCATTTTTTTTTAAAATTTATTTTATTGTTTCAAAGAAGGTGAGAGAAAGAGAGAGAGAGAGAGAGAGAGAGAGAGAGAGAGAGAGAGAGAGAGAGAGAGAAAGAGAAAGGGGAAGGACCTAGAGCAGTCTCCACAATTGTCCATCATTAGTTGTGACATACAGTGATGCCTTGGAATTTGAACTTAATCTGTCCCAGGACCCTGTTCAAGTTCTAAAACATTTGAGTTCCAAGAGGAGTGGGCATTTGGATAAATCTATGGGCTATACAGTTGATATGTCCCGTCCCATGCGAACAATGTGTTGGTGTTCAGATTCCAAAGCAACATTCGGATTCAGAGGCAAAATTTGATTAATTTTTTTGTTCGGATTCCAAGTTGTTTGAGTTACAGGGCGTTCAAATTCCAAGGTATCACTGTAGTGTCATTCCACACAGATGGACGTGGGGTTGTGTGGGGTGGGAGCCAAACTGGGGGCCACCTGCCTGAGAGGTGAAAACCTTCACCATTGTGCCACCTGGCAGATACCAGCTGCACCACAGTTTAGCATAGGGCTTTGCATTGGCAGGATCTGGGAATCCAACCCCAGACCTCAAAGTTGCAGGTAAGTGCTTAACCTGCAGAGCTACCCTGGCCTCCTGGTATCTCATTGTTTTAATTTGCATTTCCTTGATGACATATTATCAGAAGTCTCTTTTCATATGCTTATTTGCCCTGTGCATATCTTTGGTGAGGTGTCTGTTTAATGGACTTTTCTTTACATTGCTAATGTTTCAGTTGAGGATATAGTTGCATGCGTAGTGTGTATTTAACAAATTGGTAAACCATTGTGGGAGGACTAAGCGGCTTAAATTATTATGTTTGGTCATTGCCTTAGTTCAGATTCTTTAGACTTTTAACTTCTCCAATTGCAAGAGTTCTCTTGCCAAAGTCATCTTTCTTGGCCTTTTGTGAAATGACCTTTATGAGGACAAGTCAGAGCATGTCTCTCTTAAAGATTTCAAAGAGAAATGAGTATCTTCAAAGCTTTTTAGACCTAGTTTAGAGAGTGAGTTTACACTGTCTTAGTTTGCATTAACTTAGAGGGTTTAGTCAACCTATCTTTTCCTTTCTTATTTTCATATTCTGTTCACATTGTTCTATTCTATCTTCTAAAACCCTATCCAAGTGCTTAGCAGAAGCTCCAACACTACTCTTTCATTATGATTTTTCTCATCTGAAATAAACACTTTATTTTTTTAATTGCATTTTTTTGTGTGTGCTTTTCTTACATACTTAATCATTTTTGGTGCATGTGCTTTAAGAATCATTCTACGTAATAAACACCTTGATGGCAGGTAGAATGTCTTGTTTATCTTTGCATACTCTGTTGTACCTAGCATTGCTCAGTTTTTACACATTGCAATTTGTAGAACTGAGGGATGACTTCTAATGAAAAGTCTCACTATACAATGTTGACATTAGCCATAGTTAAACTATTATAAAATTTAATAAATACAAATAAAGTTATAGGTTTCCATTATTAAGTTTATTTGGGAGAAGGGCATAACAGATTTTTAATAAGTATTCCATATATACTAATGTATTTCCTCCTCTCTATGATCCTTTAATTAACCACATTAAATGTTCTTTGAAAAAATATAAAAAGGATAGTAATCCTGGTTTTTATTGGAGTAGAACAGAAAAAATTAAGTATCATTTTAAGTAATGTATGGCTGTTTAATTTTTAAATATTTTATTCTTTTAACATCAGTTTAATGTTGATTTAGGAATAATTTAGCTGTTCTAATTAGAAAAGGAAATTTTGCAAGTTTAACAATTGGGAAGTCATTTGTCATGAATGTGTCTGTGAATGGTTGTAAAAGGAGATTGTCAATGACAATTTTTAAAAAATTTAAATATAACTGGCATACAACATTATGTTAGATTTAGGTATACAACATAACTATTCAACTTTTGTACACAATGCAAGATGAACACCACAGTAAGTTCAACTACCATCCTATCACCATACAAAGTTACAAAATCTTTTTTTGTGATGAGAACTTTTAAGATTTATTTTATTAGCAACTTCCAAATTTGCAGTATAGTGTTATTGTCTATAGTCACCATGCTGTATAGTATATCCTCATGATTTACTTATTTTATATCTGTAAGTTTGTACCTCCTGATCTTTCACCCATTTTAGAAAACCCCTAAATTTCCTCTTCTCTGGCAACCACCAATGTGTCCTCTGTATCTATCAGTTTTGTTTTGTTCATTCATTTATTTTAATATTTCTATATTCCATTTATAAGTAAAATTATATGGTATTTGTCTTTGTCTGACTTATTACACTTAGCTTCATACTTTTAAGTTCTACCCATGTTGTTGAAAATGGCAAGATTTCTGTTTATTTATTTATTTATTTTTTATGGCTGAGTAGTAGTTCATTGTATGTGTATAAAACAATTTCTTTATCTATTTATTCACTTAGACATTTAAGATATTTCCATATCTTGGCTATTGTTTTCATGTTTTTTGGAATAAATACCCAGAAGTAGAATTGCTGGATCATAAGGTAGTTCTATTTTTATTTTTTTGAGGAGCCTCCATACTGTTTACCATTGTGTCTGCACCAATTTACATTCCCACTAATAGTGCATGAGGGTTTCATTTTCCTCACGTCCTCACCAATACTTATTATTTCTTGTCCTCTGACAGGTATGAAGTGATTTTGATTTGCATTTCCCTGATGATTAGTGATGTTGGGCATCTTTACATATCTCTGTTGACCATCTGTATGTCTTTGGAAAATGTCTGTTTTGATCCTCTGCCCATTTTTTATTGGATTTGTTTTGTTATTGAGCTATATGAGTTCTTCATATAGTTTGTACATTAACCCCTTATTAGATATATGATTTGGAAATATCTTCTCCCATTCTGTAGATTCTCTTTTTATCTTGTTTATACTTTCCTTTGCTGTGCAGAAGATTTTAAGTTTAATATACAAGTAGGTCCATTTTTAATTTTTACTTTTGTTGCTATTGCCTTTGGAATGAGATTCAAAAAAAATATTGTCAAGAGCAATGTCAAGGAGCTAACTCTGTTTGCTTTTGGAAATTTTATGGTTTCTGGTCTTACATTTAAGTAGTTAATTCATTTTGAGTTAACTTTTGTGTATGGTGTTAAGACAGTGGTCCCATTTCATAAAATCATGTTGTCAGCAAATGACCTTTTTTACTTTTTTTTCAGTGTGGATGGCTTTTATTTTATTTTTTTCTACCCAATTGCTCTGGCTAGGACTTTAAGTACTACTGTATGTTGAATAAAAGTGGTGAGAATAAGCATCCTTATCTTGTTCCTTATCTTAAGGAAAACTTTTTGCTTTTTTCTATTGAATATAATGTTAGCTGTCTGTGTCATACATGACCTTTGTTATGTTAAGGTATGGTCTGCCTATTCCTACTTTGTTGGGAGTTTTTATCATAAATAGGTGTTAAATTTTTTCAAATGCTTTTTCTGCATCTATTGACATGATCATATGATTTTATCTTTCATTTTGTTGATGTGGTATGTCACGTTGATTGATTTGTGAATATTGAATCATCCATGAATTCCTGGAATAGATCCTACTTGATCATGATGTATTATCTTCTTAATGTATTGTTGAATTTGCTAATATTTTGTTGAGGATTTTTTCAAATGTGTTTCTCAGTGATACTGATCTGTAATATTTTTTGTCATAGTGTCTTTGTATGACCTTGATATCAGGTAATGCTGGCCTCATAAAATAAATTGGGAGCATTCCCTCCTCTTCAATTTTTTGGAGAAGTATGCATGGGACAGGTAGTAAATCTTTGAATGTTTGGTAGAATTCACAAATGAGCCATCTATTCCTGGACCTTATTTTGTTGGGAGTTCTTTATTACTGTGTCTTTCTCTTTACCAGTAATTGGCATATAAAGATTTTCTACTTCTTCATGATTCAGTCTGGACAATTGTACGTTTCTAGGAACTTATCCATTTCTTCTAGCTTGTCCAATGTGTTGGCATATAATTGTTCATGGCAGTCTCTTATGATCCTTTGTATTTATTTAGTATTAGTTGTAACTTCTCTTTCATTTCTGATTTTATTCATTTGAGGCCTCTCATTTTTTTTTAGTAAATCTAACTAAAGGTTTGCCAACTTTGTGTATCTTTTCAAAGAATGAGCTCTTAATTTAATTAATCATCTTTATTGTCTTTTTGGTCTTTATTTGATTTATTTCTACTCTGATCTTTATTATTTCCTTTATTCTACTAACTTTGGGTTGGGCTTTGCTTGTTCTTTTTTTTCTCTTTTCTTTTTCTGGTTCTTTAAGTGTGAGATTAGATTGTTTGAGATTTTTCTTGTTTCTTCATGTAGGCCATAGGGTTATAAACTCCCCTCTTTGAACTGCTTTTGCTGCATCCATAGATTTTGGTATATTTTCATTTCATTTGTCTCAAGATATTTTTGAATTTCTCTTTTGATTTTTTTCATTAAACAATTGATTGTTTAGTAGCATCATTTAATCTCCAGATATTTGTTATTTTTCCAGTTTTCTTCTTGTAATTGACTTATAACTTCGGTCCACTGTGGCTGGAAAAGATGCTTGATATGATTTCAATCTTCTTAAATTTATTGAGACTTGTTTTATAGCCTAGTATATGATCTATCATGAAGAATGTTCCAAGAGCACTTGAGATTAATGTGTATTCTGCTGCTTTTGAATGAGATGTTCTATTATACCTACTAATTTTATCTGATCTACTGTGTCATTTAAGGCTAATATTTCCTTATTGATATTCTGTCTGGATGCTCTACCCTTTGATGTGAGTGGGGCATTAAAGTCTCCCACTATTGTTGTAATGCTGTCAATTTATTTAGGACTGTTAATATTTGCTTTATATCTTCTTGCTGACTGACCCTTTATTATGTAATGACCATATTTGTCTTTTATTACAGTCTTTATTGTAAAGTCTGTTTTGTCTGATATGGTTATTTAAGCTTTCTTTTGGTTTTCATGTGTGTAAAATATCTTTTTTCCTCCCTTCACTTTCAGTCTGTAAGTGTCATAATATCTGAAATGAGTCTCTTGTAGGTAGCACATAGATAGGTCTTGTTTTTTAAATTCATTCAAGTACTCTTTTTTTTTGACTGGAGAATTTACTCCATTTATATTTGAAGTAATTATTGATAGGTACCATATTTTTCTGTGTAGAAGATGATACTTTTGTGTAAAATAGTTAGACAAAAAATTGAGGTTTGTCTTATACATCAGAGTAATCCATGTATTGATTTCTTAATGTTGGGTTAGAAAAGTAGGGGTTGTCTTATACATAGGAGTGTCTTATATATGGAAAAATATGGCATGTACTTTTCATTTAAAAAATGTTTTATGGCTGTTTTGTAGATCTTCTCTTCTTTTTTGCTTCCTTGCGGTTTGATGACTTGCTGCAATGGTATGCTTGTATTACTTTTGTAGTATCTTTGTGTACTCATATCTACTGTAGGTTTTTGCCTTGTGGTTATCATGAGGCTCACATATAGCAGTTTATATACATTACAGCTTATTTTAAGTTGATAGCATGTTATATTTGAATGGAACCTAAAGCTCTGCAGTTTTATTCTCACTCATCATACATTTTATGCTTTTGATGTCACGTTTTATACCTTTTTATCTTGTGTATTTCTTAAGTAATTATTGTAGTTATAGTTAAATTTCTTTTTACTACTTTTTTTTTTTCAATCTTCATACTAACTTTACGGGTGAATAATTCACGTCCTCTATTATATATTTACCTTTACTAGTGAGATTTTTACTTTCATATGTTTTCTTGTTACTCATTAGTGCACTGTCTTTTTCAGTTTAGAGAACTCCCTTTAACATTTCATTGAAAGCTAGGTTAGTAATGGTAAACTCTCATAGCTTCTGCTTGTCTGGAAAATTCTTTCTCTCTCCCTCAATTCTGATTATAACCTTGGTTAAAATGTTTTCTTTAAAAAAAAAAAATTCTTTTTTAATTGTTTTTTGACAGAGAGAGAGAATCAGAGACAGAGAGAGAACTGAACTGGGGGAACTCCCCAGTTCAGCACATGGGTCTGCATGGGCTGGGGCTGGGGCTGGGATTCGATCCTTGGTACCTGGCGCTGCAAAGTGAGCACTTAACCCATTGAGCCATCCCGGCTTCCCCTGGAATTTTTTCTTTTAATGCGGGCCACATTAACTATCAAACAGCAGGGGGGCCGACTACACACTCGAGGTCCAAATAAAAAAGAATCAAAACATAGATGTTGTTTTTAATTATTTATTTAATATTATTTTATTCAGATAAAAAGGTCTCCATGGGCTGGATGAGAGGGCCTCCGGCCCGTGGGCCGTAGTTTGGAGACCCCTGTGCACTTTGAACATATCATGCCATTCCCTTCTGGCCTGTGAAATTTCTGCTGAGAAATCTGCTGGTAGTTTTATGGGGGGTTTTCTTGTATATAATGTTTTTATCTTGCTGATTTTAAGATTCTTTCTTTATCCTTAACTTTTAACTTTAATTACCGTATTTTCTGACAGCGAATATAGGCCTAAACCTATGTTTTAACTGTAAAATTAGGGGGTCGTCTTATACACCGGAAAATATGGTATAACATCTCCTGGCTTGAGTTTCTTTTGATTCATCTGGTTTGGAATTCTCTGAGCTTCCTGGATCTGAATATCTGTTTCCTTTCCCAGGTTAAAAAATTTTTTAGCCATGAAAAACTTTACACCCAGACTTGACTCAACTCTAATGTTTTTAAGGGACTTGACTTTAAGACTTTCCAAAAGAAATCATCCAAGATATCATATAAACAATTCTCTTTTTACCTTTGTATTTGTCAGTTTATAGATTACTTGATTAAATTATATAATTATAATAAGTCCTATTAGTATTAATAATTTGGGTGCAAACTTAACTGACTCTCATTAAAATGTAACTCAATTTATGTAATCCTTGTCATAGGGTATATGTGTTTGTGTGCACTGGTCTTGAGGATCAATATACCATTGACATCCATCAGTATATAATTATTTTTGGAAGTACTAGGAGAGCATCAGTTATTTTATGATTGGGTGTGTGAATGAAAGATAGTTATAAGAACATCTTCTTCACTTAAACTTTCTATATTCATGTTTTCATTTCAATCTTCTAGCTTAGAGGATGGTTTGACCATAAATAACAATTGAAACCATTATTTTATTAAAAAATGGCCACTAAAGTGTTTTCATCAAATAGTAATGTTTCATTAAGGAAGGTAGTTATCCTCCTTGTGTTATATAAGAAAATACATATAAAGTGATTAGTCAAATCTTTGGTACATGATAGATATCTGGCCATCGTTAGTTGAATCTTAGGCCAATCTTTTTTGAAGGCTAATGGGAAAGTTAAAGTAGCCTCAGAAGCTGTCTTTGAGATAGTCTATGATTGGCATAGAACGTGTTCTGTTCCTTAGGAATATTTTGGATCCTTTATTTTTAGGGACAAGCATAACTTACATCTTTTCTGAGATAGAGGGACAGAATCAGGAATTGCTCAAAAAGAGTGTCCACTATACTTGTCCTAATTCTTGTACTAGCTGAAAGTTGGGAAGGTGGGGAAATTTTTTTGTATTTCAATGAAATGCCCAAGGAGTCCTTTATCCACTGTTGTGGCTTAAAGAGCAAACAGCTGCCATCAGGGAAATATTCCTCAACCCAGAAAACATATAGAGCCATGTGTTAGATATCTGATTTAGCGCCTGTATAGCCATGAAGTGATACCAACTCATTTATGTCTTTTATGGCTTGGGAAGGGCTTCCTTGATATCCTTTCAGAGGGTCCATAAAGTCAAAACTATTTTCATAATTATACTAAGATGTTATATGCCCTTTTCACTCTCATTTTCTCATGGATATGCAGTGGAGTTCTTACAGACTAAATGATGTGTGATATAAAAAAGTGAATGCAGAAGCATATAGGATAATACAGTTGTCATCTGTTAAATATTAAAGAGATTAAAAAAAAGTAAAAACAATGCTATTCTCTCTCATTTATTTTGGTTTGTAAAATAGAGTTATTTTTAAAATGTGCTATTTATGGTAACATAAATTTATTATTCTTGTTTGCAAGTGAATTAATAACTATTTCAACATTTTATGTTGAAATATTTACTGTATTTGTAACATATTTCACCATTTATGTTGAAATATGTTACAAATACAGTAAATAATGTTAAAATTATGTTACAAATACAGTAAATTTTGAAAGATATCATCCATGTGAATGAAAAGCTTTTTGGTTCTCACAATAATTTTCAAATTATGAAGAGGTCCTGAGATAGAATAGTTAAGGACCAAAGACATAGAGGAAGAGAGACTGGACTGAATACTAGGAAATGGTACAGCCAAGAGGTGTAGAATTCCTAATAAGCAACCAACATTTAACAGATTATATTATGGATATTTTATTCTGAACATTTTTAAAGGAGAATAAATAAACTCTAAGAGCACTTAAAAGTTTGGCCTTAAACATTTCTATCAAAACCAGACACATGCAGAATAATTAATAAAAAGGAAAAAGAAAAGCAGACAAATGTTTCTAAAAAATTCTAGCAGGAGAGGACTCAATGTGAGATAGGTAAATATGCCTGTGTAATGGCAGCTTTCAAAAAAGTAGAAAATGGTTAAATTTAACTAATAAGCTTTAAACATTTCTAGAAAATATTCTTATTTCTATTTTCTTTATTAAATAAGAGGGAACTTTTCCAAAATTGCAAAATTGGCAAATTAACTAATATCTTGTTAATTTTATTTATTAATGTTTTTCTTTATTATATATGCTGGCAATTATAATGCACTATTTGAACTGATCAGAGGGAGAAATAACTGCTCATATACCAAGCCGATATATTAATGAAATACTTGAATTCTCCAAACAGTGGGGAAAATTTTACAGGTAGATTGAGAATATATTTAACTACAGCCTTTTAGTAGTATGTTCTATGCCATGATTAATCTTTGCGAGTCACGATTAACAACGTGACCTATTTGTACATGTGTAGTTTTTGAGGATTGGATAACAATAGGTGATATACTCCAGTGATATCATTAAGATTCAAAAGCCATTACAAAGTCAAGCCTTTGTAATAATATTTCATTAATTGTTCATGTAGATTCCAATAAGTAAGTCACCCCTAATTATACTGAAAGTTCATTCTTTTTTTTAAAAGATTTATTTTTATTGTTTTTTGACAGAGAGAGACAGAGACAGAGAGAAACAGAGAGAAGAGGGAGGGTCCAGAGCAGTCTCCATAGTTGACAGCATTAGTTTTCCATATAGTTTCACTGCACAGATGGGTGCGGGGGCTGCGCAGGGCAGGAACTGGGCTGGGAGCCTCCCACACAGGCCCCAGCAAGAACTGAACTGGATGCACACCCCAGTTCAGCATATGGGTCCAACTGGGCTGGAGCCGGGATTCGATCCTCGGGCTCTGGGGCTGCAAAGCGAGCGCTTAACCTGTTGAGCCATCTCAGCTTCCCCTGAAAGTTCATTCTTAAGCATGCATTTCTTAAAATAACATTTATTACTTTTTTTTTGTATTGAAAAAGTAATACATATTCATCATTGAAAATATAGTAAATAATGAGAAAACGTAAGAGTTAAGTAAGTTATCCCAGGCACACTCTTTTCACAAAAATCACCCCATTATTTATAACATTTTGGTACTTATCCTTCTAGTCCTTTTTTGATTTGCAAATATATACATATTTTTTTCTCTTTTAGAAAAATTGGACTGTACTGCTTTGTAAATTGCTTTTTTCTTCTAACGGTATTTTCTTAACATCTTTTTTTTCAAGTATACACTTTATTAGTGCTTATATTATCTAAAGTTCTTCAGATATTTTTATTGCCATTACCTCAGATTATGAGACTGTGCCACTCTGCCTTGGAGGCTAGAGCACTCAGAGTTCTTGGTTGCAAATAACAGAAACTGACTCTGGCTAAATTTTACCAAAAAGGCGTTTACTGGAAACATTGGCAGCTCTCAGGATGAGGGGAGATGGGCCAACCAGACTTATGGAACATGGAAAGCAAATGCCCACTGCAATGAAGCCCTAGAATTTCAACCTAAATTTGTGACATTTAAAAATGAGGCTGATTGGCTTGATTCTGCCATATTGATCCAAACCACTTAGATTAGAGCTAAAAGAAAAGAGAATGGGCTGGGTCCAAAATGGTAAAAGATCAACAACTTAGAAGCTGATATAACTGGGAAGGACCCCTGTAGCTCTGAACTAGAGGGGTTGTTATCTCATGAGACCAGTGGACTAATGATCTTGCAGCTAGCTAGTTGCACTATGAATTAGACGTAAGAAAGGCAGGTTTTCATTTCTCACTTATTGCTATTTATGGAGCACACACATTGCTGTTATTCATTTGAGTGATGGGAATGACCACAGTGGGCTGCCTGAGGAGACTTGTGAAAATCAGCAGGAAACAGAATCTGGACCACGTGAATGTAAAATGCTCTGAATCTGTGGCCACATGGAAAAGCAGAGCTGGCGAACCCAGGATGTGAAAGTAAAACAGAAAATATTGAACTGTCTATTAATTCACTTATAAATAACAGTAAACTCAAGTTACCATACCTAGTAAATCTTAACACTTAATGCTGTTCTATATCATAGTGGCAAATCAAGCCCTTTCTTGTCCCTGCACCCCTCCTGTGAATTGCTAAGCCTGAGACCATGTGTTAGTTTGATTGATAGAACAGCTTGAAACGGCCATTTGAAATATAAGATGAATTCTCAGGGATAGGCAAGAAAATATGCCATTATGAAAAGCCGTCTTCTACTAAAGCCATTGCATAATGGCATTCGGCAGTATTAAAAATGACATGGAGAAGAAATAGTGTTTTGAGAACAGAATTTCTCTTAGCTTTCTTCAGAGTTCTGAGGACTTCTTCCAGAAAAATGTACTCCTGGCTGACTCAGTAAAACTGGATTTCCAACAACTGTTCTAGTGGAAAGAGGCTGTCCTCCACCCAGCGCTGGATGTACAATGATAACAGAAACATTAATCTCTGCTCTTTCCACTTCCTTTCCCCATCCCACCACCCAAAAAGAAAAGAGCCTTTAATCCTTAAAATGAAAGCTTGCCAAGAAAATTAGTGCCCTCGTCTGTGCAATTGTTTTAATCCTCATGTTTTCTCAGAAAATAAGGACTTCAAAGAGTTGACAGTAAGGGTAAGTCAAGAAAAGGGCAGTAAATGGAAAAAGAAAAAGGTGGGAACTCACATCTATTGAGAATTAACTAGTCCCGTTTACTTTGTCCATTATTTTCTCTGTTAACCACTCTGTAAGTAGGTATCAGTATTTCCATTTTACAGAGGAGTTAACTGAAACTCAGAGAGGATATGAGATTTGCCCAAGACCACAGATGCTAAATACAAGAAGCCAGGTGCAAATTGTGGTTCCTTCCACTGTACATTGTTTTCACACTAATACTTGAGAACAAGGAAAAGGAAACAGGCAAAGCACATTGCATTGATGGAGATAGGAGAAGAAGAAATAAGACCAGTTTATGACATTTGTAATTGACATTTGTTGTTGTTGATGTCTATATTTGTAGTTTAATACTATATATGTTGTATTGTGTATTGCTCACATATCCATGCTCTTTACATGATCAGAAGCATTTTTGTGATAATTCCAATATATAAGTTTTATAAATGGCTCTATATACACAATTAAAAAATTGTAATACTTGGGACATCTCTAGGTTTTTATGTCATTTAAAACAATATAATAATATTTTCTGATCATAAGAATAATCTTTGCTCATCGAAGAAAAGTTTAAAAGTATAAGAAAAATAAAAATTACTCAAATTTTATAAACCAGTGGATACCACTGTTAGCAGTTTGTTGCATTTCTCTATATTATAAAATATGAATGAACAAAAAAAATCTTTTTGTTTTTTGATAATTATAAATTCCCAAGAAGTTACAAATATTATAAAGAACTATCCTGTGTATATTTACCCATTTATACCCAATGATTATGTCTTATGTACCAGTAGTACAATATCAAAACCCAGGAAATGAACATTCATACAATGTGTGTGTATAGAGCTGTCTTTTTATTGCATGCATATATTTATGTAACCACTACCACAATAATATATATATGTATATTTGGGGGGTGCAAACATAATTGTGGTTTTTGCATTGTTGAAATTTGCCTTTTGATATTGAAATACATTCTTAGATAAATGTGGTTATGTTATGCATCATTCTAATGTGCATTTCTCACTTCATATTTTTTGGCTAGTGACTTACTACTTGCTTTTTTTATATTTATTTTAGACTATGGAAGTGATGTTAGACAAAAAGCAAATTCAAGCAATTTTCTTATTTGAATTCAAAATGGGTCCTAAGGCAGCAAAGACAAGTCCCAACATCAGTAGTGCATTTGACCTAGGAACTGCTAACAAATGTAAAGTGCAGTGGTGGTTAAAGAACTTTTGTTGGGGAAGCCGGGATGGCTCAGTGGGTTAGTCGCTCACTTTGCAGCGCCGGGGACCAAGGATCGAATCCCGGCCCCGGCCCGTATGGAACCATATGCTGAATTGGGAACTCCCCCAGTTCATTTCTCTCTCTGTCTCTGTCTCTGTATCTCTCTCTCTCTGTCAAAAATAAATAAATAAATAAATATATTAAAAAAAAAAAAAAAAGAACTTTTGCAAAGGAGAGGAGACAAGAGCCTTGATGATGAGGAGCATAGTGGCTGGCCATTGGAAGTTCACAGTGACCAACTGAGAGCAATCATGGAAGCTGATTCTCTTACAACTACACTGTTGCCTTGCAGCTGTGAAACTGTTTACTCCCCCGTGCCAATCTCATGACATCACAAAGGAGTGTCTCAGAAAGCTGAGACCCAAAGGAATGATTTCTGTAAAGCTTCTTTGAAGGGAGTGTCTCAGAATTCTGAGACTTGATGGAATGATATTGGTCGTTCTCCTTTATCGGATGGTTTCTAAACAATGACTCCATCCCCTGAGCTTGGGCATGTGTATGAAGACATAGTACATGTTGGAACACAATGAGGACTTGTGGGAAAACAGTTGCAAGGCACAGAACTCACAGACTTTGAGATTAAAATTTAACTTCCTTGTACAATAGATAATGAAAGCTATGTGTTGGCCTGATTTGGTGCTCAGTTCTTGAGGCTTGAGTCCCTTGGCCCCGCTTTCAATCTATTCTTGGCTACTGTCTTTCTTAACCCTGCATCACCCTTCTTGCATCCCACAGCTCTTGTCATGTGGGACACGACACTATACGAGAAGTTTCCCATGTTCTCAACATCAACCATTCTATGGTCCTTCCACTTTTGAAGCAAATTGGAAGTGTGAAAAAGCTCAATAAGTGGATGCCTCATGAGGGAACCGAAAATCCCAAAAATCATTGTTTTGAGGCATTGTCTTATCTTATTCTATGCAACAACAACAAACCATTTCTCAAGTGTATTGTGAAGTGTGGCGGAAAGTATATTTTATACAACCAGTGCTAAGCAGTTCAGTAGCTGGACTAAGAAGGAGCTCTAAAGCACTTCTCAAAGCCAAACTTGCACCCAAAAAAGGTCCTGGTCACTGTTGGGGGGTCTGCTGCTGGGCTGATCCCCTACTGGTTTGATCCACTACAGCTTTTTGAATCCCAACGAAACCGTGACATCTGAGCTGTATGCTCAGCAAATCCATGAGATGCACCCAAAACTGCAACGCCTGCAGCCAGAAAAGGCCCAGTTCTTCTCTACAACAATGCCTGACTGCACGTTGCACAACCTACGCTTCCAAAGTTGAATGAAGTGGGCTATGAAGTTTTGCCTTGTCCACCATATTCACCTGACCTCTCACCAACCACTTCTTTCAGCACCTCGACACCTTTTTGCAGGGAAAATGCTTCCACAACAAGCAGGATGCAGAAAAGGCTTTCCAAGAATTCATCAAATCCCAAAGCACGGATTTTTACGCTACAGGAATATACCAACTTATTTCTCATTGGCAAAAATGCATTGATTATAGAGGCTCCTATTTTGATTAATAAAGATGTGTTTGAGCCTAGTTATAATGATTTAAAATTCATGGTCCAAAACCGCAATTACTTGTGCACCAAGCTAATACATTTTAAAACTTGGGATCATTTTATAAATTTTCTTTTTAACTTTTTCCACATAACAATACACTATTAAGAACATTTTTTAATACAATGAATATCTCTCTATAGTTATAACATTTTAATGTCTTGCCTAGTATTCCACTATATGGGCATACACATTTGTTTGTGTTTCAGTTAATTTCTTTAAAATAAATAGAATTAGGTGGTCAATAGCTATAGATATTTTAAGGGTCTTTGCTGCATACTACTGAATCACCTCTGAAATGGATCAATTTATACTCATGTGAGCCAAAATAATTGATATGTCCATTAACTAGTAACTTAGCCAGTGTGGGTTTTGGCATTGAAATAAATCAATACCTATTTGATAGGTGAAAAGTGTTATTGTATTTTAATTTGTATACATGTAATTTATAGTAAAGTTGAGTATTTCTTATGTTTATTGAACATTTATGTATCTTTCTTATAGATCCTTTATTCCTCCTATAGTTTAGCCAAATTTTTCTATGCAGAACTTTTTCCATTATATATTTGTAAGGGACATTTTTGTGTTAAAGATATTACCCACAATTCTATAAGTAATAACATTTTTATGTGTTTTTTGTTGGGTTTTTACTTTTGTTTATAATAATTTTGCTGTATAGAAGTAAAGAATTTTTGTGTTATTACACCATCATTTTTTAAAAGATTTATTTTATTGTTTTCAGAGAATGTGAGAGAAAGACAGAAAAAGAATGGGGAGGGTCCAGAACAGTTGCCATAGCTGTACATCATTAGCTGTGACATATGGTAGTTTCATTTCACACATGTGGATGTGGGGCCACGTGGGGCAGGAACCGAACTGGGGTGGGGAGGTTGGGGGGTGGGGGCTCCTACATGGGAGGCGAGAACCTTTGCAGTCATTTGGTGGTTACCAGTTGCACCACAGTTCAGCATACGGGTTTGCATGGGTCGGAGCCGGGATTCAATCCCTGGACCTCATGGTTACAAGGCAAGCACTCAACCTTTTGAGCTATCCCAGCATCCCCTATCATTCTATTTTTAATGTTTCTTTTTTAAAGATTTATTTTATTGTTTGAGAAAAAGAGAATGGGGCATGGAGGGAGAAAAAGAGAGAGACAGACAGACAGACAGAAAGAAAGAAGAGGGTAGGGCCTACAGCAGTCTCCACAGTAGTACATTAGTTGTGGCATAGTTTCATTCCACAGAGGGGGATGTGGGGCCATGCAGAGCAGACACCGAACCAGGGTCCTCCTGCATGGGAGGTGAGCACCTTTGCTGCTGCCATGGCATCCTGGTGGTTACCAGCTGTGCTGCATTTCAGCATATGGGTTTGCATGGGTTGGGGCTGAACCCTGAACCTCACCATTGCAAAACAAGTGCTCGTCCTGGCATCCCCTAAACTTATCATTTTTCAGTAGTTTCTGCCTTTGAAGAATCCATTTCCACATTGAAATAATTGTTATATTTTCTTTTGGTTCTTTAGGATTTCTTTTTAATATGAAACTCTTTAAACCACCTTTCATATATTTTAGTGTACAGTATCAGTGTCTAGTTTAAGTTTTATTCTAAACTGTTGGCTATATCAGCAACAGCTATTAAAAATAAAGTCCTTTCCATTAGTCTGAAATGTTTCATTAATCGTGTATTAAAATTCTATGTTTATTGCCCAAAGGATAGAAAGGGGATTTGAGCTCATATGCATTAATTCACTCACTTATTCATTCAGTTATTCATTCCCCGCATTCAATTATTTCACTATGTGCTTTAGATATAGTGGTTAAAATAAAGCAGAAGATGAACAAAGCATTTATCCTTATAGAATTTTTATTCTTTTAGGAGTGGGTTGGGGAAGGGAAGTGGTTATAACAGATAAGAAAAAAATATGAAAATTTCAGATAGAATTTCTATGAGAAAACATGACTGCTTCTCATGACCTCTCAGCCTAGTCATGCCACCATTACCTCTTGCCTGGACTATTGCAATGGTTTCTTAACTGGGGCCCTTGATTCTATACTTGTTCTCTTTCAGTCTGTTCTTCATACAACAGCCAAGAGCAATTCTTTTGAAACACAAGCCAGATCATCCATGATCTCTGCACAAAACCCTTCTTCAGTGGTTCTCTCTCTTCCTTATCTATTACTGGGTAATAAATTACTACAAAGTAGTGGCTTCGAACAACATGAATATGCATCCCACTATTTCAGTGGGTTAGGAGTCATGGATGATAGGAGTCACAGAACCTCTCCTGCCCTTCACATCTGTCTTACCCCAGCTATACTGTCCTGTCCTCACCCCTCCACAGAAGCCACACACCCTTGAATGTCTTCAAACAGGTAGGGCCCCCCTCAGCCTTGGGGCCTGTGCTCTGGCTGTTCCCATCATGTGCAGTGTGTGGCCTGCACAGGACCTCTGGCTTACTCCTTAGTGTCCTTCAATTCTTCGCTTATATGTCACCTCTCAGCATCCCTGCCCACCCCATACCGACGCAATTCACTTCTCCTCACTGTACTGCTCTGTGCATCTCCCTGCCCTGCTCTCTGATTTCTCTCTTCCACAGCACGTGTTGCTTCTGACATGCTATTTTGTTGTGGTTATTTATCATCTCTCTCATCCTACTTGAAAGTAAATTTTATGGGGTAGGGAGCTTTATTTTCTTCATGGTGTATGCCCAGCACTCAAAATGGTGTCTGGCACAAAGCAAGTCATTCAGTAAATATTACTATGTATTGAATAAATGGAGCTGGGAATTACTTAATGAGCAGGGCAAGACAAGGACACTTGAACTGAGTTTTGAATAATAAAAGGCCTTTGCTGAAAATATCTGGGATAAGGCTGTTTCAGGCAGATACTTAAATTTACATAAAAGCTCTTCTAAGTACTTTTCAAACAACCATTATTTAATTTAACCCTCTAGTAACCGTATAATATAAATACTGTTATTAGTCTCATTATATAGATAAGGAAATGAGGCAAAAAGAAATGAAATAACTCAGCCAAAGTCACACAGGCAGTACCTAAACACAGGCAGAAAGCCAAGCTGTATGAGGCAGAGCTTGAACCATTGTGCTTTGCTGCCTTTCAAGGCATAGCCAGTGCAATGGCCCCGGGGCTAGAACAAACATGGAGTTTTGGAAGCAAGTTTGTGGCTGGTATTTATTTAGGAGCAAGAAATATATGAACTGTGTTCAAAGAAGCAGGTGAAGATGAGAACATGGAAGGCCTAAAGGTTGAGATAAAAGGTAAAGATTGCTCTTATTGCTGGAGGCTTTTAACAGCTCAGCTATGTGATCTGATTTAGGTTTTTAAAAAACTGCTCTGAAAAAACAAAACAAAACAAAACACAACAAAATACCTGCTCTGGATCCTGAATGAAGAAGGAACTTTGTGAGGGTGAGGAAGGAGGTAAACGAAGAAAAGCAAAAATGAAAGAAACAAAAAACACAAAACGATCCTCATGAACAATTCTGCTTCCCCTGGAGATATTTTTTAGAAGTTACATTGGTTTATAAATACTTCCATGAATCTGTGTGATTCCTTGTTATTAATGTTAGCTTATGGAATATCTTTACATTTTAAATTATGTTTTATTATTTTTGCACAGTGAGCTTTAATTTCTGAAAATGCAGATGATACAACATGAGATCTTTGGAGAAGACAAATGTAAAGGCCTCACGTGCAGTGATGTCAAGCTATAGCCAATGCATAATACCCAGCTCATTTGCAAAACTCAATTGCAATTTTTGAACAGTTTATTGAGGCATAAACTTCACCCAGTTTAAGTTAATAATTCAACGATTTTTAGTATATTTACAGGGTTGTGCAACCATCACCAGATTCTCATTTTAGAACATTTCTATCACCCCAATAAGAAACCTTGTGCCCATTAACAGTCATTTTGCTTTCTCACCTTTAACCCTATGCAATCATGCATCTACTTTCTGTCTCTACAAATTTGCCTTTTTTGGACATTTCATATAAAGAAATCATGCAGCATGTGATCTTTCATGTCTGGTTTCTTTCACTTAACAAAATGTTTTTAAGGTTAATTCACATTTTAGTATGTATCAGTAACATGCTTTTTGTTACCGAATAGTATTCCATTATATGGTCATACTACATTTTCTTTATTATTCAACAGTTGATGGACATTTGGGTTATTTCAACTTTTGCTTATTATAAATATTATAAATAAAGCTGCTTTAGAAATTCTTGTATATGTTTTTGTATGAATATTTCATTTTTATTGGGTGGAAATTTCTTTTGAGAGGAGTGGGATTGCTGGGTCTTTTAGTAAATCTGTATTTAACATGAACTTTCAAAGTCTTAAAATAAAACCAGAATGACCTACATTATGACTTTATTTTGATAAATTGTCATTCTCCTAAAGTTCTTATTATTTTACTATTAAATATAAATGTGTAAAACTAGCTTTTGTTATATACTTGAATTTTAACTTATTTAATAAGGATTGCCTTTGCATTTCATAATGTTTCAAATATTGAGAAATAATTTCTCTATGTTCATAGATTGTTTTCTTGGTGCTCAATTTGTGATTTGATTAAAAATATCTTTAAAATGAAGATGTTCTCTAAATTATTGTTTTAGAATATGGAGCCATTTCTGTCTTTAAAATAATCTCATGTGGAACAGGAGGCTTGAAAATCACTCAGTGAATATCTTTCTTCTTTGTTATTTTAACAGCTGACATTTTAAATTCAATTTAGCAGTGATCTTATATTTTTAAAGTTAATGAAGTGGATTTCAGGTTCAGTTAATAGTAATTTAAGATGACAATTAAACCATTAGTGAAGCTAATTATTAAATGGAAAGCTTGCTCTAATACTCAAGCTTGTAATAAAATCAAATTTTAGGTTCAATGCTGTGTAACAGTGAACTGGTTGGTATGCAGCTCTTTTAGCATAGCAGTGTAATAGCAAGGTCGACAGATGACAATTCTGCACATGGTATTATTTCCAGCAGGCTGAAATTTAATATTTAGATTCATTTATAGTCATGATTTTATTTGCCTAAGTCACGTAGGATGTAAAACACTTCACTTCACAGCATCTCAAGCAGTGTTTCTAAGTATAAATATAGCCATTATATTTATCCCATTTATTTCAAACTCATATGACAAGTGTAGAAATTCCCATGTTTATTATACTAAAGATACAGTAACAATGACGCTGCCAGGAACCCTCTTGTACCTTTATTTTGGTAAGCAAGTGCTTGTGTTTCTTTTGGGTATATATATATATATATATACACACACACATACATACATACTGGGAGCAAAATTGCTGAAGCACGAGGAATGCTGTGTGCAACTTTGAGAGAGAAGACCAAACTATTTCTCAGCGTGGTTAAGCCTCTTTCATAAGCCCACCACCAGTGTTTGAGAGTGTCTGTTGCTCTATCTTATTTTAATATGTACAACTGGAGACAACACAGGTCTGTTAACAGTGAAATGAATGATGAAGTGGTGGTATATGTATACAATTAAATACTATACAGCCATGAAAAGGAGCTGTAGGGTTCAGGTAACAACATGCTCGAATCTCAAAGACATACTGTTAAATGAAGAGAGTGAGACACAAAATAAAACATACTGTCTGATCTTTACTATTGAAAAGGTCAAAAAGGACAAACTTAAGGTGTGGTATTAGAAGTCAGGATAGTGGTTAATTTGTGGGGAGTAAAGAGGGCTAGTGATGGGAAAGAGAAAAGAGGCAAGTTTCTGGGTGCTCTCAGTGTTCTGCTTCTGGACCCAGATTTCTTCACTTTGTGATATATCTTTGAACTCTATGCTCATGATATGTATACCTTTGTGTATGCGTGTTAAGCTTCAAAAAAAAAGTAAAAGACAAGTAGATATTCAATTTAAAAAAGCATTTATTTTATCTCCTTTTTATTTTAATTGAAACATTAATTTAAACTTAAGATCAATCATTAAAGTAAAATTTATTTACAAACCTTTCACACTAATAAAATTCTTTGATATGTGCTATGATTTTTCTACCCTGTACATCATTCTGCTCTTTATTTTTGTGAATTTTTAGATTGTGTTTATAATTTTGTTCCTTTATCACATCTTTAAAATTCTTCTAGTTTTATAATACTTTTTAATTTCTGGTAATAATCGTATTACTATTGTAATTCTTATATTTCAAAACAATTTTGTTTCAACATAACATGTTTTGTAAATTTCCCTCAAACAACTAGAATTCTGATTTTGGTTACTTTAGTTTGGAAGGAACTGACATCTTTATAAATTTTTTTTTGCTTAGGTATTTCTATGATGTATCTCCATTGATCTGTCTTCTCTCATGCTATTTAGAGTTTGTAATTTTTTTATTTTAAAACTCAATTATAATCACACAATTAAAATATGAACACATTCTTGTTGTTATAAAAGTAAAACATTACAAATAAATCTATAATCCTCAAATCAGATATATTAGTTTTTGCCTCTATTGGTCTATCCACAGTGATTAATTTGAGGCATTCCCCTCAAAACATTTCTGTGACTCTACATATGTACAGGTGTTTCATAGAAGATACGTGGTATCACGTCATGATATTTTTGTCTATGTGAATTGTATCACGTAATGTACATTTGAGTGTGTCTATTGTTTTCCATTTTCCTGTCCCAACAATATGACTTAGAGCTCTTTCCATACTAGAACATTAGAATTCCCTCATTTTCTTAAATTGCTGATTAGTGCTCAATAGAATGAAAATACTATGAATTATGAATCCATTCTATTTATGGATATGTATATTATTTCAATTTGTTATGATTATAAATGATGCTAAACCACAATCTATACTCATCTCCTTCTGCACACTTTCAAGTTTTTCTTCAAAGTAGATTTGAGAGAGAGAATTGGTCAAAAGAGAGCCACATAAAGTTTTGATTAAAACTGTCTAATTCTTCTCTAAAATACTTTTTCTAATTGACATGCCCACTCCGAATATATAAAAAATTTATTTCTACCCTATCATCAACACCTTGTATACTAGACACCATGGGGGATGGTAAAATGAATTATTACTGCTTTCATGGAATTTATATTGAATGTGATCAAGTATATAAATAGTTATAAGACAATAAAAAGAATGCCTTAAAGGTAGCTGAACTTGTGTAAGTAATAGCTTGTGGTGCTTGGCAATAGAAAAAGCTTTTACCCTATCTCCAGAATGCTTTAGTGAACTCTTCCCAGACAAAGTATAGACTCAGAAACCCAACTCATTGGCCCTCTGAGTTGATTCATTTTTTCAGGAATAGAGTCACAATAACCAAACTCACTGAACCTGAAGTTGAAAACCAATTTACTAATACATGGGAAGGTTAAAAGTGTTAAAAGTTCCAGGCATGTTCTCTGTCACCTTTTGTCCATGGCTACCTTACACAGCTAAATTATCATTGAATGTCAGCTAGCCCTGTTTTTAGAAAACATACCCACATGGCAGTTCATTTGGCAGGTAGTCTCTTTGAAGCCTCTCAACTGGGATAACCAGTTCAGAATCTTGATCAGTGAGCACGGAATGAGAAAGAGGAGAAAGAGTCAGTAGAGTTAGTTACAGGAATAACCACCTTCACAATATGGGATCTCATATACCTGTTCCTGGTCAGACAGATGTTTCCTAGGCAAAGATATCCCTGGACATTGCTGAGATGGGTCTTACCAGTATTTGCCCCCTAGCATTTTCTCTTTAATGGACTTTTAAGGATGGATAGCCTTCTATCTTATGGGTACATTATTTTCCACTACAATCAAGTGTTATTCTCCATGTTATTTAATTCTAATAATAAAATCAATAGTTACAGTCAGTAATATTTATTTAGGACTTATGATGTGCCAGGCTAAGATCCTAGTGCTTTAAATACATTGACTCATTTAATGCTCTTTAAAGTATCTGAGAGAGAAAACTTACATTTTTTAGTTATATGATCTTGGAGTGACCCTCAATATAGGTGCAACATGTGAAAACACAATTAAAATTCAGCAGACATTTTAAGTAGAAGAGATTTGTTTTCATTATGTAAATAAGGGGAAGTTCTCATGAAGGAAGAATGAGGGCTTTAAAGCAGGAGTAGCCTTTTTATTGGCTGAGATAGGAGAAAATTCTATGCTTTAAAAAAAATTAGGGGATGCTGGGATATTGCTCAACAGGTTGAGCACTTGCCTTGCAACTGTGAGGTCCGGGGATTGAATCCCAGCCTGGGCCTGTGCAGACCCACATGACGAACCATGGCACACAATTGGTAATTCCCAGGATGGCGGTGAAGGTTCTCGTCTCCCATGCAGGAGGCCCTCAGTTTAGTTCCACCCTGTGTGGCCCCATATCTATCTATGTGGAATGAGACTATGTCAAAAAACTAATGATGTACAACTGTGGATACTGTTCTGGGCCCTCCCTTCTTCTCTCTGTTTCTCTCTGTCTTTCTCACCTTCTCTCAAACAATAAAATAAATCTTTAAAAAAAAGTAAATGACAGTTTTCTCTCTTAGAAGGTTCAGTTTCACTTACCTGGAAAGTTTGCTTATGTGAAATACCTAATTTCTCAATAATGCTTGATAAAGGAGAAGTATTTTATAAAGTGGAGTGCAGGGATGGGGAGAGAAAATAGATTATTTTCCTGTAAAATTTTTATTGTCTGATTAAACTAAATACAAGTGAAACACAATGTCATTAACTCTGTGAGCTTTTTCTTTCTCATTGTGTTTCTCACACACTTGTACGATTTATGTCTTAATGAAAATGAGGCTCAAGAGATGCTCTTAAAATCCAGGAGGGGAAATTAGAATGCATTGCCCTTGATTGCAGCATTTGTTATTTTAGAAAAAAAAAGCATCAGTGGTCACTTATAAATTGTGAGTCTGACCTACATTGCAGAGCTAGCAAATTTCCTTGGGAACCTGATCAATAACATATCGTTAAAGAAAAGCTAAGTTCGACAGTCAAGAAAACAATTTGTTCAATTTCATTTGTTCTCCTAGAATTCCCATCAAGTAAAATTGCTCCTTATTTCAGAGTCATAAAAACATTTTATTTAAAATAATGTTAATAGTCATTGCATTTTTAATATGTATATAGAGACTGCTGGATAATTAATTATGTGTCTGACACCCCTTTTCCCAACATCATTACAGTACCTTGAGAAGATGCACAGGGAAGACACATGTTAGCAACAAAAGAGGAAACTAAAAGGAAGACAGCAAGGCAAATTTTGCATGAAATTTCTACTATCATTGGTGGAGATGAATTAAGAATCTTATTATCAGACTACACACTACCTACCTATGTTTTACATCGGAACTATAGAATCTCAAAGACGATAGTCAACCCCTATTTAAAGGTAGCTGTCTTCTAAATCAGGATTTCTCAACCTTGGCACTGTTGTTATTTGGGACCAGGCAATTCTTTGATGTGGGGGCTTGTTCTGTGTATTGTGGGATGCTTAGCAGCATCCTGGTCTCTACTCACTAGGTGCTGTAGCACTCTCAACCTTCACCCCTAGTTATGACAATCAAAAGTGTCTTCAGATGGTGTCAAATTGCTTGAGGGGCAAAATGAATTGGCTGAGAATGATGATCAGAGTAGCCAGAGCTTGGAGCTTCCTCTGTGTCTTTTGTTACCATTAAAACCTCTCTTTTCAGTTTTTATGGCAGGAGGTCAAGGTGAACAGATTGTAGTGCCCTGAAGTCTGACACACCTTGTCCCTAAAAAAATTTAAAAAGTGCATTTGGAACAAAATTCATCTGTAGTGCTAGAAATAATGGTAACCTTTGAGGGAGGGGATTTTAACAAGGAGGGGAGACAAAGCAGTCTTCTCCAGTGATAAAAATATTTCATATCTTGATCTAGGTGGTGGTCATACGTATATTAAAATTGATTGAGCCCAACTGTTAAGCTGGGTACACTTAAGTTATATCTCAACCATCATCATCATCATCAACAACAACAACAAAAAGACTTAGGAGAAAGAAAACATAGGGCACATCAAAGGAAATGGGCAAGGGGACATTTCTTTGAAGATTGCTAGGAAGAACATACCTCTGAAATTAAGATGTGAGCATTTTGATTGCATGTGCTTATATCAAAGAGCTTCGTTTGCCAAGGCTAATAAATTCTCATGTAGTCCTTGCCAGTGACCCTCCATAATTCCCATGATCCATAGGGAAAATTAACATTAAAAGCTGGTGCTGTTATTCAACTGACTGCCATAGTCTTGGAGAAATTTCAGCAGACTTCAAGGAGAATGGATCAGTTTTAAAATGCAGTAGATGGCACATCCAAGCTGAACCAATAGAAACAGACTCTACATGCTCACTAGGAAGTCCAGAAGGAGAAGCTCCATATCAAGTATTCACCTGCCTCCTTGAAATGCAAGCATTGTGTTAGCCAGTATTCTAGGCAGCTCTTCTAAGGTACAGGTACTATTGTTTAAGGCAGAGAGTTTGTTGCTCCCCATCCTCATAGTGATACCAGTTCTTCTACATCTAAATCTAGAGGACAATATCCTAAACCAGGGGTGTCAAACTCAATTAAAACACGGGCCATTTGGTGCAACAGGCAAGATTCACACAGGCCACAGCACATTTACAAATGTCGTTGGAACTGAGTCAGCGCGTTTATACACGCCCATAGGACCCCAGGAAAGGCACTGGGCCACGTGTATACTCATCTTCAGTAGTTAAAGGGTTAACGAGAGAATTGTGTGTACGGTATTGCCTCCAGCTCCCCTAAGCGCTATTTTCTTCATAACAATTTTTTCTATTTTCATTTTATTTCAGAGCATTGTGGGCCACAAAAAATTACCTCAGGGGACCACATGCAGCCCAGGGGCCGCCAGTTTGACACCCCTGTGCTAGACAATGCAGTAGCAGGCGTAGAGTGCGAGGGGCCAGCAATGGCTCATGGTTTTGGGGAATAAACAAGGAAAGCATTATATCAAGAGTAATAACAGTGAGCTGGAAGTATGTATTGAGTCAAGCTTGACATGTGTATAGATCAGTCAGAATTCCAGAGTGGTCAGTAATAGTGGCAGGTCTGGCACCTCAAATCATGTGGTGTGCACACTATATTTCAGGGACATTCCTCAAGCCCCCACTTCTAACCAGGTTTATACCTTTAATGCTCTCCTATGTGAAGATTTGGAGGCTGCTGCTGCTGTCCGACTCAGACGTATGCTCAGAGTGGTCAGTGCATCTGCCACTTCACAAATTCCAGCAGGTCCATATTTTGAATGTGTTCATTCTGTCCAGAGTGGTCAGTGTGTTGGAAATGACTAGTGTAGTGAGTGCAATTAATCTGTTAGATCTTCAGTGTGTCCACAGTGGTTAATTTGTCCAGGCCAAAGGGCCTGAACTGTTTGATTGCATTTCTCTGGCATCTTCTCTAGGAACTCTAGTATGTTTAGGAAGCAAAGTGACCCAAGGGCCTGAACTGTTTGATTGCATTTCTCTGGCATCTTCTCTAGGAACTCTAGTATGTTTAGGAAGCAAAGTGACCCAAGAATATACATGGATGGGGTTGGGGTATGTGCATGGGCTTTTGCATGCCACTCTGGGATATGAGTTTCCACTGCCCCAAGACTGTTCCCCTGGCTTGGCTGTTCAAGCTCTTAAATAGCTACCTCCTTGCCCAAAGCAGAAGGAACCTGACTCGACCATCCTAGCTCTCACAGCTCCCCACCAGCGATATCCAACAGGAATGGGACTGATTAGTTGTACCTTGCCCAAACCCCAGCCTGAGACCCAGGAGGCCTATCTGCTTAGCCCTGTCCCAGACTCTCATTCTCACCTAGCATTTTCAGAGATTAAGGAACCTCCCCATTAGTGACTCAACATACCTTTTTACCTTCTGGCTTTGTGTATAATAACCATTAGTCATTGACTCACTCATTTATTAGCATTCAATCAGCAAACGTTTATTTAACACTTACTGTATTCTGGGCATTATTTTGTGGATGAGTGCTATAGCAGTATATTGAGATAGACAAGATTCTTATTTTCTTGGAGCTTATTTCCTAGTGTAGAAAATGGGCTAAGTGAATAAACAACCAAACAAGTATGTGTTAGATAGTGATAAGTGCTATGATATAAACAAACCAGGATATGTGATGTTAACTGGGGTGAGGTGGGGAGTACTGAGAAGGTATAGTTGTTTGCCTACGCAACTAGGCATGCCAAAGATCTAGGAAAGTCTTAAATAGCGAGAGGGTTATTAAGTGCGGTGGAGACCTGATAGCCTATTGGCACCCATTTTCACCTTGTTCCTTTCTACACATACTACTTCTCAGTGTCCATATGTCTTGGGGAAGACTGAGTGACCCAGTTTTAGTGCTTGGCTCAGGTTAATATCACCCAGTCATGATACTACCATTCCCTTGTCAGTGATTGGTCTAAGGATCTGAACCTAAGCCAATTAGCACAAAACATTTTCATGTTAGTAGGGATTGGCTCAGGAATGGGCTGAAGATCCAGTTTGAGCCAATGAGATGTGTAGGGGAGTTTTCTGGGAATGTCTTAGAAGCTTTCTGTTTTGATAGGAAGAGATGGTCTGTCTCTCTTATAGATGTGAACAAGGAAGCAAGCAGGTATGGTTGTTCTTGGCAGCTGGTCTAGGACTATAAAGGAAATACTCCTTAGAGGAAATCTGACACTTTGGATAGCTGAATGCAGAGAAGGAAATTATCTGTTTCTTGAGGGCATCAGTGAACCCGGAAGCCAACCCATACCGAAAGCCCACTCTTCAGCACTCATCGTTCTTGTGCAGGCCACAGCTTCTGTTTGTTTATACAGAGAACAAGCCAGAGAGCCCCTAGGAACAGCCCTCAGCAGTGATGGGTGACAGCTGATGGATAACTACCTCAACTTTCTTGCCCCTTGCTTGAGACAACTCTGAACACCCTATGTGACAGAGAAACCCTCTCCAAGTAGAGAACATTTGCACTGAGCTGTGAATGACAACAAGAAGCCATCCATTGGAAGAGTGTATACAGCTGAGGCACTAGGTTGGCAAAGACTCTAATGTGGGATTTGTTTGGGCATGTTCCAGAATGAGAAAAAAGGAAGATAAGTATGGCTGGGCCCTGGAGTTCTAGAATCAGGGAATCTAGCTAAGTTCTCCTTCTCATCTTACTTGCAGTTTGGTCTTGAGCACGTTATTTAACCCTTTTGAGTCTTTGTTTCCTCATCTTTAAATGGGCTTAATTAAAGCACCCTCATGACAGGGTTGTTAAGAGAATCAAATGAGCTCATAAATATAAAATGTTTATCACAATCCTTGGCCCAGAGTAGTTATCCTGTCATCTAGGTCAGGTTTCCAGGGGATGCCGGATAGCTCAGTGGGTTGAGTGCTTGTTTTGTAGCCCCAGTGTTCAGGAATTGAGTCCTGGCCCTGGCCCGTGTAAACCCATATGCTGAACTGGGGGTATGCCCCCAGTTAGGTTCTCACCAGGGCAAGCCTCCTTTGTGGGAGACCCTCTGGTTTGGCTCCTACCCCAGGTGTGCTTCTCATGTGGGAAGCCCCCAGCTGGGTCCTGCTCTGCACAGCCCCATGCCCACCTGTGGAATGAAACTATGTAGAAAACTGATGATGTACAACTATGGAGACTGCTCTGGGCCCTCCTCCTTCTCTCTGTCTCTATCTGTCAAAAACAATAAAAATAAATCTTAGATTAGGTTTTCTTGTGTAATGTTCAATTTGTCATAGATTTTTTTGTCTTTTTGGGGTCATTGTCAGAATAAGCAGAATAAAATCACACCCAGTTGAACCCTGAGACAACAGAGTGCAAGCCACTACTGGTAAACCCTGAGGAGCCATAACTAAGCATTTTTAAAAGTGATTATCTGAGTCCATTTAAAGCTTTTGCTGTCTCAGAGTATCTCTCCTTGCCAGGAAATCTGGAAATGTGCCTTTAAATGCTTGCAAAATGTAAGATAAATGTATCATCTGAGCAAGAACATATCACCTCTCCTGTAGCAACATCTTCTGCCAACTATCAAAAGATAATCTGTCAAAATCCATAAAGATTGAGGCCCACAATAAACACTTTGGCCAATTTTCCCATCAAATAAAATTAAAAACCTACTAAAGGCATGTTATCGAGAAAAACTGGAAGTGCTAATACGGTTCTAATGGAACACACATAATGAATTACCCGATGAACCTTGAAGCATATATTGTGGGCTGCTTCGAAAGCCTGCTTCTGGACCAAGCTCCCTAACAGAGCGCATTACTCTAGGAAATATCCTGAAATAGCCCTTATGAAGAGGGCCATCAAAAATACCAGTGCCTCTTTAGGCCATGTTCAGCTTCCACGGAAGCTACTGCAAAATTGAATATGTTAATGGCACAGATGATTATGTGCAGTGATTCCAGAGCTTATCTATCTGCAAGGGAGAAAAAATTCCACCCAGAATGCTTTCAGCAGAGTGCTATTACGAGTCCACAGAGGAAGCCATTGGATTTAATAATGTATATTCATTTATAACAACAAAGACCAAGAATATTGTTTCAACTCACCTGTCAGTGGTGATATTTTCTTTAGAGCTCCCTGTCAGCAAAGTCTAATAAAATAATGAAAATTGCTAAGGTATAGTTATTGAGGTCAGGTAATATTTTTGCTGACCTCTAGTAAGCTCTTAAAGTGATCAAACCGCTCCACATTTAGTCAAAAGCTATTTGGTGACCATTTCCGTCTACTATCGAATGTTAATTTTCTGTCATTATGTGCCATTAAAAACAACATGAAGAGATAGAGAAGGATTTAGTCCCTAGCTCTGCCACTTACTTGTTCTTTCATGTTATTAATAGTAATAGCAATAATAACAGTTCATATTTGTGATGGCTTATCAAGTCTCAAGCACTTTGCTTAGCAATTAACTTATACCCATCTCATTTAGTATTTGCAGAAAGCCCTTGGGAAGAAGCTATGTTATTATTATATTCCTTTTATAGTTGAAAAATGGAGACTTCAAAAGGTTAAGACACTAATCCAAAGTTATGCTCTTAGTAGACGACTCAGTTGCATTTCCAAGTTGGGCTGTGTGGCCTGGAGGGTCATGTGTTCACTGTATGTTTTGCCTCCTCTGGGGCCTAATTTCCACATCTATGTTTGTCTTGCTCTCCCAGGTAACCTGGGAGTCAGGGTTTGGCTCACACTCAGTTTCCAGACTTGGCGTAGGAGTGAGTGGGGCTGGCGCATGGCTGAGGGTATGGAGCAAAGTGTGGCTGAAAGCAGGCCGGCAGGCCCTAGGAGGGCAGGCCAGGAAGCAAGGGGACATCTGAAATGCCCCCTCCCAGTCCAGTGATTTAAAGCGAGGGATCAGCAGCAGACGACCTGCAAGACCGAACACACAAGTATGGGAGGCAGGTGGGAAGGACTGCCAGAGTCCAGGGAGACTTAAGTCATGGGAACATACTAGAGGGAGTTCAGGGCAAAGGATGTTGGTGAGGTAGAGCTGCCAAGCATTCTGGGCATGTTCCCTTGATCCATGAGACAGAAGTAAATAACCGTATCTCTCTCACACCGACTTGCGAAGACCAAGTGAAGTAGCCTATGTGCGAGCACTTTGCAAACTCTGATGTGAGATTTTTTTTTTTTATTACAAAGTGTTGTCTGTGTGCATGCAAGATAAGATGAATCTGTGCATCTGTGTTTCACAGCAGCTGGAGCTATGGGTTTCTGATCTAGAACACCTCAGTTGGATTTAGGACGAAAAGAAAAGTAAGAAGATTGTTTTGCAAAGAGAGGAGATAATGTTCCAGCTTTGTCATGCGTTCTGAGGAGACAACATTCACGTGTACCAAGAGAAGAACCCAAACCATTGCAATATAATGCTCTAATGTTGTGTTTCCTAGGGGATGATACGTGCTGTGTTGACAGCCTGGGTACAGGATTTAGAAACATACGGTGGAATTAATTTTGGACTCGTAGCTGCATGTCAGCATCAGTTAGTGGCAAAGGGAACCTCCAGGGTTTGTGAGTGCTGTCACTATCCTGAGGGGAAGGACAGTGTGACATGGGGAGCTATACCCAGATGCAGTCAAGGACAGACCTTAGAAGAATTTAACACCTCTGATCTGTTGGGTACAGGCTGGAGATGCACAGAGTGGGTTATGGAGTTACATGGAACACACTATTGGGTTTCATTTCCACTCGGGCAGCCCAGGAAGCTGGAATTCGCAGCACTGGGAGGCAGCTGGTTTCCCACAGCAGGTCACAGGGAACACATCCAGCAGGGTGCTGAGGCTTGTGCCCTGATTTGGCTGGCAGCAAGACCAAGTAGGGAGTGAGTGGAGGCACAGTTGTTACCTGGCACGGAGGCCTGGCAAACAAGCCAGAAGCAGAAAGCTGGAGGCGTGGCCACTCCTCCAGTGCTGAGAAGGAGCTGTCAGTGGCATTGCTCTGCTGGGAATACCCTCGGCCCCCCCTGCGTACCAGTTACTTCAGCTGAACAGGTAGCAGACATTGACGTTGACGGGATCGCAGCATGGTCATCAGACAGGTGGCCTCTAAGGGGAGTTGTGATGGAGAAGTAGGTGAGCCCAGCCTTTCTGTCTGTGGAGGAAACACTAAGCCAGAGAAAGCCTTCCTTCCTCTATGATGAATGAGCAGGGGAAAAACAAACAAGCAAGCAAAAGCAAACAAACAAACAAACAGAAGAGCCAATGGAAAGAAAAATTCATCTTGAGGCTTTAGAACAAAATGATAAAGAGTTAAAAATAATGACAAATAGGTAGCTTCAGAGCAGAAGGTAGTGATTAAGCAGAGGTCATTGAGGTCTCTAAAGAGGAGACCAGAGCAAAAGGTGACAGTGACATTCAAATGTGTAATAGAAGAAAACTGCCAGAGCTACGAGAGACTTGATTATGCATGTAGAAATGGCACATGCAGCCTCTGTCTATATTGATGAAAATATATTCAGACATCTCCTGGTAATATTTTAAAATTTCAAATACTTCCAAAGCATCCAAAGAGAAAATCAGGTGACCTGCAATGAGGGAAAATCGTATTTCCCTCTGATATCCTCGCAACAACATTAAAGTTTGAGAAGTGTGTAAATTATAAGGATATATAGGGAAAAGGTTTGGTATAAGAATTTCATTCCACCAATATTATTTATATTGTTTATATATACCAAAATTATATATAATATATTTTGTGTGTGTGTGTTTCAGAAATCATTTCACTTCTGAAAGGGTAAGTCAAGTAGTTACCAAAGAAAGTAGTTCTCTGTAATAAAAATGACTCAAAGGCAAAGTCTTGCTGACTTAAAAATATAGAACTCTAGAACTCAGTGATGGGAAAATTATCGTATAAAAAGGTTTGCGTTAAGCACAAGACACATAAATTAAATGTAAGGAATTGTTGCAAAGATGGTTCCAAGCCAAAGGAAAATGTTAGAAACAAAATTTGAAAAGAAGCACCTAATAAGAAATTTGGCAGAGTAGGTTATGTTTGTTCAAAGTACTTGACACATAGTAATCTTGCTGTATAAATATTTGCTGAGTGTGTATAGGATCCTTACAATGTATGTAAAAATAAGTTGGAGAGATGGGGATGGCCAGTGCTTAGAGGAAGCTGAGTCATTTCCTTCTTCCCCTGGATGAAGCAGAAAATTCAGGAGGGTAAATAGTGGAGCTTTCTGTTCCTTCGATGCCTAAGAAACAAAATTTTTGTTATTTCAAAGTGGAAGTCTCGTTTATTGTTTATATGTAATTATTTTTATTATAAACCCAAAGGGCTTTGGTCAGATTCCTTGAACAAATAATTTAGGTCATGTATTTAGGAAGTGATAGGCACTCGGAGAACAGGGTTACCCTTGACCATGTAACAAATAGTATCCCCATGTCAATGAGCCCAAAGGGATAAAGTGTCTTTCCAGCTTTCTGTCAGCCATGAAATCTAAGTTAACAATAGCACCTTCTCCCCTCACTTCCATATTAGTGTGATTCACTCTTTCTTAGTTTTTCACTATATTCTCCTGGATTTACATGATTCATCACATTAAATTAGGCTTTTTAGTTATGGAGAATTGATTGCAAGCTGATCCATCACCATGACTCTGAAGATGACAACTTAACAAGGAACCACAAAGTCTACGGGAGTCTGTATCAGAAGTGCACTCACTGCTGAGTGGTTCTGTTTTCCCCGTGTAGTAACAGTCTGCTTCCAGGCTTGGGGGACTTAGTGGGACAATAGATAGTGGCTGTGCTATGAACAACACCAAAGTTGTCTGAGTCCAGCCGTTCTAGAGTGGGAGGAAGACTGGCAAAGGCAATTTGCGTAGTTTGTCCCAGAACCTCTCAAATGAATGAGATCTGTGCTGGTTTAGGGAATGAGACCAAACTGACCCAGGACAATGGAGACAGAGAAGTTTATATTGGATTTGACCATTTGCAGAATCAATTTATCACAAACCCCAGTGCTTGTAGAATGTTTACCCATGGCTTTATCATTATTCACACATATTAGATCATCTTTTGGATAACATGAAGTTGTTCCCTGATTTTTGGGTAAAGTCTAGAGAAAGTCTGTATCTTTGTTCTGGGAATGAAGTTTCAGGAAGTATTAAGGGTGCATGATTTACCTCCCTCCTGACTTTGACCTTGACTCAGAATAAAAGTGGCAGTGGGTTGGGGATTTCCTGGGAATTTCTTTGCCCTGCTCTACATGTATCAAAGACATAGAGCCCTGTGCTTTGTCCTCTGTTGTCTATTGTATCCAGAGAACATTTAATTCTCTGTTTGAAGAAGGCCAAGTGTATATTATGCTCTTTGAGAGTTATTAAAGGTAAATTTTAGACCACTTTTCCTGAATATAAACATGTGCTATGAAGTGCAAACTTATTTCAATACTAGTACAACATCAGACCTGGTGTTTCAAAGCCAAATAAAATATTTTTATATTATCCATGCCTTTATTGTCAGTGCTTTTAAAAAAAGCAAATAATGTTGACTTTATATTACTATTGCTTAGTAGACAAAATAAGCACAAAGGCATGTAACAGAGTCATCCTCTAAACATTTTTTAACTGTCAAGTTTGTGAGGCCTGTCCAGAAAAAATCCAGCCATAAACACCTTTATTTTTCATATTACATGGCTGGATACTTTCTGGACAGTCCTTGTATATCTGTTAGCATCTGGGTAATTTTCTTAACCCTGATTTTTATATATTTAATGTTACTACAATATTAATATGAAGAACATTCTCACCAACACATATATGCATGTATAATATACATATATATATTTTTGAAATATCACCTGGTATTATTCTGTTACATTAGTATCCAAAGCACGTAATTTATCACACATTTCCAGCCCTACTGTCAGTAAAGACTTCATGCAATTGCAGGACTGCTAAAAGGAAGAACAGTAGTTTAGGCTAGTGATTTTCAAACTCATTTATTGATTTGTTTTGTTTACTTGTTCATTTACTCAGTAGGAGGGAGAAAAATTCTGTACATCACGTCTTATGGGCACACAGCCATATTTGTTCATTCACACATCATCTAAGGCTGCTTTTGGGTCACTGCATCAGAGCTGAATAGTTGTGACAGAGACCATATGGCCTACACTGTCTGAAATATTTACTAAAAAACATTTGCTGACCTCTGAGGCTTTGGCTTTCACTCTGAATAAAGTGGGGACCACTAGGTTTGGAGCAGAGGAGCGCCATGCTCTGACTTACCTTAGCTGAGAATCATTCCTGCTGCTATGCTAAGGGCAGATTGCAGAGGGCAAGAGTAGAAGCAGGGAGACCCATCAGGAAGCTGTTGCAACAAGCCAAGCAGACAATGATGGTGGCTTGGAACAGAGTGGCAGCCCGGGAGGTGGTGAGAGGTGGTTGGATTGTGATTATCTTTCAAAGGTTGAGCCAAACTGACAGACTGGATTTAGGGTGTGGACAATAGAGGAGTTGACAAATGTTCAATTACCAGCATCCTAAGTGCTGGTATGAAAGGATTCCTTAGAGATGCCTCAGGGACCAGTAGGAATGGGAGTATGGCCAACCTCCCCACCCAACTGAAGCTGTTCTGCTTTGTCTGTTTCATGTGCTGAACTTTCTACGAATTCAGTTGTTCTCAACCTTGGCTGCATGTTAGAATCATCTGGGGAGTTTGTGAAGTATTGATGCCTGGATCCCCTCCTCGCCCCTCCCCCAAGTTCTTATTGAATTGGTTTGAGTTTTGACCTGAGCATTAGAACTCATAAAAGCTTACCAGATGATTCTTCCATCAACCAAAGTTGAGAACCACTGCTCTAATATTTTCTTGGAAAAAACTTCCTATACCTTTCAAAGGATGGAAAAGGACTCGTGATCTAGACGTGTGCAGTGAAATTTCTCTTTTTTATTCCTATCTTCCCAACACTCAACACCTTCTTAGTAGCTCCTTAATTTCTTTTGGAGAAATTTCTTCTCCCCTTTGTTCATAGCTGTGGTAGTGGTAATGCTCATCCACCCACAATTAACAAGAACTTTCTGGATTCCTTCTCTCACTTTCCCAGGCACAGTCACATAGCACCTGTGTGACTTGGGCTTACCGTATTTTCCGGCGTATAAGACGACCGGGCGTATAAGACGACCCCCTAATTTTACAGTTAAAACACAGGTTTAGGCCTATATTCGCTGAATAAGACTACAGCCTCGGAAGTGGGGGGTAGTCTTATACAGCGAATATAGGCCTAAACCTATGTTTTAACTGTAAAATTAGGGGGTCGTCTTATACGCCCGGTCGTCTTATACGCCGGAAAATACGGTACTTAGCCCCTTGGAATCATGATGTCAGAGATGGTTGCAGGTGAGTTGTTGCAATAATGGCCAGAATGGTAATGTAGTCCTGACCAGGATTTTCCACCATGAAAACATTGCTGAGTCCTGCTCCCAGCGTCTTGGTCTTCAGAGCTCCCTTGGTTGTTTCAATCCATTCCCAAGCCTGGAACCCTGGTCTCTGGATGATTCGTTCAGTCTCCTTACCCCCACCCCATAGTATCAATAAATTACCTATTGCTTAAGTTGGCTTTATCTTGTAACCAAGAACCCTACTGATGCAGAATGCCTGAGTGGCATTCTTTGCTCTATTTATATCATGACATTATTTTAGTCTGTTTTCTTGGCAACTGTGCACTGTGATTTCATTGTTGGAAAAGACTGAACAACACAAATAATAATCTATTGAACTATGCTTATTCAATAGGTAACAGATGGATGAGTTGGTGCCAGATCCTTTGTAGGTTCTAACAATTATTTATAAAACTAGCATAGCTATCAATAATAACATCAATTTATTAATCATCTACTTTTTTTTATTATTGTTTTTGACAGAGAAAGAGAGAGGTACAGAGACAGAGAAGAGGGAGGGCCAAGAACAGTCTCCATAGTTGCACATCATTGGTTTTTTACACATAGTTTTATTCCATAGGTGGGCAAAGGGCTGCACACGGCAGAAACTGGGCCGGGGTCTCACCCCAGTGAGAACCAAACTGGGGGCACTCCCCAGCTCAGCATATGGGTCTGCACGGGCCAGGGCCAGGATTCGATCCTCGGTCCCCGGGTCTGCAAAGTGAGCACTTAACCCACTGAGCCATCCCGGCTTCCCCCATCAACCTATTTATTTATTTATTTATTTATTTATTTATTTATTTATTTAAAAGATTTGTTCCATTGTTTGAAAGAAAATAAGAGAGAGACAGAGAGAAGGGGGAAGACCCAGAGCAGTCTCCACAGCTACATATCATTAGCTGTGATATAGTCTCACTCCACACAGGTGGATGGTGGGCCCCGGAGGTGGGGGGCAGGAACCAAACCAGGGGCCTCCTGCATGGGAGGCAAGAACCTTCACCACCACCCTGGTAGTTATCAGTTGCGCCACAGCCCAGCATATGGGTTTGCATGGGCTGGGGCCAGGACTCAATCCCCAGACCTCATGGTTGCAAGGCAAGCACTCAACCCATTGAGCTACCCTGGCATCCCATCTGCTTCTTAAAAGTATAACTATTTGATTTAATATTTTTTCAGATATCAAGTCTCTGGTTGAAAATATAATATATGTAAAATCTTCAAACTGGTGAGCTAACAAGGCCTCAATCTTGAGGCATGTGTTGGATATCCAAAGGAAGAAGAATTTGTGCCAGTGTGGGTTTTTTGACAGAAGCAGAAATCAAGACAGAATTAGAAGTGTAAGATACTTAGTGCAGAAAATACCTATGAAATAAAAGAGGGGGAGGTCACAGAAGTAGTTAGATACTTCAGATCATGTTGCAGGTCTGACCCTGTGAAAGGAGAGGTGGAGAACAGGGGTCCATCCATAGGAAGAACCTCAGATGGCAATGCAGCTCTGAGAAATGTAGATCAGGCTGATGGGGAGCTTCAGAGCAAAGAGTGCCAGGGAGAGAAGCCTTGTGTTGGCTAGGCACCCCTGGCTCTAGTAGACCTGAGGAACTCCGTCATTGGCTGGGAGCAACCTGGGAAGAGTGGCTTGGTATGAATGCTGGGACAGATCTCAAAGATGCAGCAGCTAAAGGTGGTCAGCTATCTACAGTCCTTGCAGCAAGTTTTCTGTTGAAACTTGGCCTTCCATAGAAATCAAAGAAGGCTACAGGGGGCAAGGGAGGAAGACTTTGCCTTTCAAATATCAAAGCCAACTTCCCCTACCTACCCTGACCATTATTCAAGAACACATAGGGCATGAGAACTGAATATATGAGGCATGGGTTTCTTATTATGGTTTTTTTTTGTGAGTGCTTTAGCAGGAAGTATTTCAATCTACTGTTTGAAGAGTGTGAGCATTATAAAAAATTAATGCATTTCCCTTCCCCTAGGGAAGAAGTGGGCTGCGGGGGAGGAGAACAGGCATCATGGTTTTAAGAATTGGGCCCTTGGGAAAGGGTAAAATACATTTTGTGAGGTTCAGATCCCATCTCTTCTTGCTCAAGCTATGTCATTTCTGTTTTCTCTCATCTATTGCTCCTTTTCTACTGAATCATTCCTATCATTATATAAACATTTTTTTTTAATTACCCTTGTATCAATTTCCTCTCTCACCATGCTCCTATTATTCTACACCCACTCAAGTCCAAACTAACTAGCTTTCTCCTGTTCTTTTATGCCCATTCATTCTTCACTTTCTCTGACTCTACTCTCACTGCTCCTGAGAAGTTTCATTTGTCGAGGACACTAGTTACTTCCATGAAGCACACTCAATGGCCAGTTCTCTGTTCTTGCCTCCTGTAACCTTTTTGGCACCTGACACTGATGACAGTCCTTGGAACACTTGGTTTCCTGCTCTCCTGGTTTTCTCTCTCTCTCTCTCTCTCTCTCTCTCTGGCTTCTCCTTCTCAATGTCACTAGTTGATTCCTCTTCCTCACTCAAATCTAAATGTTGAACTTGCTCTGGTTTTGGTCTGAACTGAGTTGTCTTCTCTCTCTCTCTCCCCTGGCACTCCTTGGTCAAGGGGCTGTGGCCATTTTGGGCAAGGCAATTTTTTGTTGTGTGGGATGTTCTTTGCATTGAAGGACTTTCAACATCCCTGATTTCCAGGCACCTAAATCCCATCTTGCCTTCTGTTTTTTCATAAAGCTGACCCTGAAAGGAGGAACTTGTGTAAAGAGTTTATTAAGAAAGAGCTCCCAGGAGAATTGGAAAGATGAGGAAGTAGGTTAGGAAAGGTGAGATTCCAAAACAGTGATGTTTCAGAACAAGTTCTAGCCTCAGACTGATCCCCAGAGAATAATCTCTGAGCATAAATAACACCACAGGGTTGTCCTGGCTTGAGACAAGAAAATAGTTTTTTTTTTTTTGTATTCCTAATTTCATCAGTCATCGAGAGGGACTGGTGTGAGTGTGTGCGTGTGTGTGTGTGTGCGCGTGCGCGCGCTTGGGACAAGGGTATTTGGTGCAAATAGGTCAAATATGAGCTCCCAAGCATTTAACTGTGCAGCCAAAGCATCCTAGTAGCTCAGAAGAAATCATTGAAGGAAGTTGCAGGTATAAGCCCTTAGAAGCAAAGAACCCAGAAGACACTTAGAACTGATTCGGATTATTGTAGGCCATCTGGGTGTAGCACACACAGCATCTGATACAATGCTCTATAATGAGAACATGGATGGAACAAGGTGGGTGGAGGCTGAGTATAGGGAAGAAAAAGAGGGAGGGTGGGTCTGACTGGTTAGTGCCCTGAATGCCAGTCAGGAGACAAGTCCCTTTCAGGCCTGTTTTCTGGAAAGTCCTCAGGTGAATGGTTATGAGAAGGCTGTATGTGTGACAATGTGTGTTCATAGCCACTCAAGCAGCATGGAAACCTGCTTCCAGACTCTGGAGCCAGGAATCAATTGCTGGGATCAGCTGTCCACATTGCTCGTGCTCAGCAACCCGGTCCCCAAATGCCATTCATTGAATGTGTAGTGTCTCCTCCCAGCACTGCTCCAGGCCTCTCCTGAGGGTAACAAGATACCTTGTGGATTGTCACATAGGCCTCTCCTGCACTATAAACCAATGAACAGGAATTTCTGTTTTGTGTTGTCTTTTAGATTGAGATTTCATAATAAAAAATCTCTGATTTGATAATTTTAAAAGGGATTATATAATAAAATCACTGATTCAATAATTTTAAAATTGAGGAAACTGTTTAATAAACAATTATACTAGTAAGTTTTAAAAGACTATTACGTACAGAGTACATGTAAATACACCACAATTTGGGAATAGAGGAAACTGGATGCTTTAATATGTAGACATATTGAAAAGTAGAGACACACTATTATTCTATTCTAATACTAAAGGCAACTGATTTTTAACATTTTGATTTATTTCTTTTGAATATTTTTTCAGGGGAAGCCGGGATGGCTCAGTGGGTTGAGCACTCACTTTGCAGCGCCGGGGACCGGGGATCGAATCCCGGCCCTGGCCCGTGCGGAACCATATGCTGAACTGGGAGCTCCTCCCGTTCAGTTTTCTCTCTGTCTCTGTCTCTGTATCTCTCTCTGTCTCTGTAAAAAAAATATATTTAAATATTTTTTCATATATATGTATTTTTAAAAGGTTTACTTTGTTGTTTGAGAGAAGGTAAGAGAGAAAGAGAGAGAAGGGAGAGGGCCCAGAGCATTTCCCATAGTTGTACATCATTAGTTGTGACATGGTTTCATTCCACACAAGTGAATGTGGGGCCAAGTGGGGCAGGAACCAAACTGGGGGTCTCTGTCATGGGAGGTGAAAACCTTTGCTACCATCACGGCTGTTGGTTACCAGTTGTACCGCAGTTCAGCCTATGGTTTTGCACAGGTAGGGGCTGGGATTTGATCCCCGGACCTCGAGGTTGCAAGGCAAGCCCTCAACCTGTTGAGTTTATTCTGGCATTTCTCCATTTATATTTTTTCATATAATGATTTTCCCATCTAATACTATAATAAGAGCCCTTGCGTATGCTACTGAATATTCTTGGACACCATTATTTGTAATTGTACATATCTTGCTTTACTCAACATTTTCCCAAAGGTTGAATATTAAAGGTTTTAATGATTCTGTTTTATGAATACCACTGCATAAAACAATATCATAAAGGCAGGTGTGTGTGTGTTCTGGACAACTTCCTGAAATACTTTAGGGCTTGTTGTGGTTTTAAAGTATGTTTAGAATTTCTTTCATTACTTCTTTCTAAATAATGGCTCTTAATTCCCCTCCTCTTATTTTTTTTAGACTTATTTTATTGTTTTTGACAGAGGCAGAGACCGAGACAAAGACAGAGAGAGACAGAGAGAAGGGGGAGGGCCCAGAGCAGTCTCCATAGTTGTACGTCATCAGTTTTCAACATGGTTTCATTCCACACAGGTGAGCAGGGGCCACGCAGGGCAAGAACTGGGCCATTTTCTCTCACAAGGGAGGCACGCCCCCTTGAGCCAGGGGTCAGACCAAGGGCCTCCCATATGGGAAGCTTGTCCCATTGAGAACCGAACTGGGGGGCCACACTGCAGTTTTGCACAGGGGTCCACATGGGCTTGGCCAAAATTTGACCCCCTTGGATCCAGGGGCTGCAAAGCAAACGCTTAACTCACTGAGCCACCCAGCTTCCCCAATTCCCCTCCTCTTGAATGTGAGATGAACTTAGTGACCACGTCTAATGTGTAGAGTATGGCAGAAGTGATAGGTGTGACTTTGGAGAGTAGGTCATAAAAGACCTGCTACTTCTTCCTTGTTTTCTCTGGAAACATCTTCTCTGGGGAAGCCAGTTGACATGTCATGAGGATGGTCAAACAGTCCTGTGTAAAAGTCTGTGTGGTGACTTCTGCTAACAGCTATCTTCAGAACCTCCTACGACAGCCAGGTAAGTGAGTCATTATGGAAGTAAATCTTGTAGCCATAGACAAGTCCTTAAATGAATACAGCCTGAGCCAACGTATTGAATACAACTCCAGGAGAGACCCTGAACTTGAGCTACCCAGCTAAGCTGCTCCTGAACTCCTAACCCACAAAAATTGTCTGTTGCTTAGGGTAAGTTTTAATATAACAACGGATAACTAATATACAGCTTTTGATATATTCTTCAAATTGCCTTTTCAAAAGGTTACGTATATACATTTATTCACTCATAAAAAAATAGATAAGAATGGCTGTTTTACTATGCCCTTTCCAGTTGAATTTTTATGACTAAAGAAAAGTCTTTGCTAATATAGAAATAAATTATTGTAAGTCCTAGAGGCTTCCATTCTGCTCAGTTTAAAATTACAGTTCAAATAATTTTAATGTCACTTAATGAACCCTTTAAGTAAAGAAACCATTAACACAAAGACTAGAATATGCAAAACACTGATTTAAGTCATTGCTCTTTATCAAGAAAGAATAAGAAAGGGTAGAAAATATTCTTCTGTTATTATTCAATATTTAAGTTAATTTTATGATATTCTTTATCTTGTCATTATAAAGTTGAACTTCAGTGAAATGTTTACTAAGAATGACAGAAAGTTTCCTGTAATTTTGAGAGCTATTCTTTTAATAGATCCAAGGACTGTTGACTTGAAAACTTGAGACTATTAATGTTTCTTATAGCAACTTTGAGCTAGAGAACATATATTTTATTTATTGTTTATTTCTTAAAGAAGGTGGCTTTGCTCCTCAATCCTGTGATAATTAAATACGAATTGTCCATGGCCTCACTAATCTTCTTACAGTGACCTCAAGCAGCATTTAAAAGTGTTGAAATAGGGAAAATATAAGTCATACAGGTAAAAATAATCATTGTAATATAATAGAATCAATCCTCTAACAAAAATTGATATCTCAATTTTTCTCTCCACTCTTGATAAATTAAAAATAGGGAGGAGGTGTTCTTATGTTAAAACACTGTAAAGCCTTGAATGAAACGTAATGTCTATAGGTTTTCGAACAGCCTCACATACAAGAATATGCACAGTACAATCAAGTACCTTTTAGTTCTCTGTTTTCAAAAGCTCATCCATTTCTTTTTATCATTATTGTGAATTTGTAGAGCTTTTTCACTGCTTTGAAGCCACTTATGTGGAGTGAAACTGGAAAGAGCTGTATAGCCCATTCAATTAGAGAAGCCTAAAGCTGGCTATAATATTGTTCCACTAACAGCACAAGCTTAGTAGTTAATTAAATGTACAACAACATATGCATGGAGTATCAAGACACATAGTAGCATGGATAGAAAAACATGGAACTGAAATGGAAAAGAACTTATGATACTAGCATTATCATTTTAATTTAAAATGCCTGGAAAACAATGCAGTAATTCATATTTCCTGAATTTAAGCTTATGTAAAGTGTTAATCAGGAAACTTCTAGAGAGGTCTTTCCTTTGCATTGATTTTTCCAGTTTTTAAGTACATAAATGAAATCCTTCAAGTTTGACCTCCTACACTGTATGTTTTTCATTCTAAATACAGGTGGAAAGGTAATACCTCATGAAGTTATATGTAGTGTTTGTGAAAGCATTAAGTTAGGTGGTTGCCTTCTTACTTTAGAAATATATTTAAAATATATTTTATATAAATGTATTTATTTTTAAATATTAATATTTTTATTTCAATATGTTTTAAATGTACCAATGCTGCATCTTTAATCTGTAGCTCAGGAAGATGGTATGCAAACAGTTTTGTGTTTGCTCACTTGAACGAGACATTCAATTCTTCTTGGCACACAGCTTATATAAACAAACAAATGCTAGCTTAAACAAAGATTGGCAATTTTACCCTGTTCTGACATCACAACAAAATTGGCTTATTATACTTCGTTTATTTTATTATGTGGCTCAGTGACTCCTGAAAAATTATAAGAAACTGCCAAACTTATAATAATTAGGAAAAATGTGATAATTCTTTGCCCTCGGGTCCTCTTGAACTTTGATTTTAGAAATAAATTTGCGTGTCCAAGTTTATTTCTGATGACATAGAACAGTTTATAAAGTAATGTACAACATCTGCATTTGGCAGAAACACTAATATTTTTGAAATGTGAGGGAAGAAAATCTTCTCAATGCCATCCCATCCCTGAATATGTCTTTCAGCCCTGCATCCCATAAAAAAATATCACTGCTGAAAGGTGGACAAAAGGTACAAACTTCCAGTTACTTCCAGTACTAGGGAAGTAATGTTTGGCATGATTACTACAGTTAACACTGCTGAGTGATATGTAGGAAAGTTGTGAAGAGCGTATAATCCTAAATTCTCATCACAAGGAAAAATGTTTTTCCTGTTTTTGCTTTCTCTTTTTATTGTGTCGATATGAGATGATGGATGTTAATTAACCTGGTTGTGGTAATCATTTCACAATATATATAAGTCAAACCATTAAGCCACAAATCTTAAATTTATACAATGATGTACGTGAACTACAACCACTCCTCACTTAACGATCTACCTGTTTAACGACATCTCATACTTATGACCAGGTCTCCAGTGGGGGGAATCCCCTTCTGTGTGAGTCTCGGGAATTCTCTTTCTCAGTCTTTGTCTCCTTGTTGCCGTCAGTTAGTATTCACCACATGAAACGTTCGCGATCATGCAAGACTACATTTCATTTATAAGTGTGGTGCTGCGTGATATGTATTGAAAAATACATACACTATGGCCCCATAACACGTCACAAGATATCTGCCTTTAAGCTCCTCGCTTATCAAATAATTCGCCTAAGACCTATCTGTAAGTACAAACCTCAGTCGTTAAGTGAGGAGTGCTGTATGTCTCAATAACACTGGGGAAAAGTCGCTGCCACTGTTCATTGGTTGTGCAGGAATCATTCTGGGTCTTTCCTCACAATGTTGGCTTTGGACCCCTCCCCTGCCTCCATCCTGTTTCCTGTTTACCTGGACCCTTCGTCCTTGATGTGTGGCTTGGGCTAGACAGCCATTCCAGTTCTATGCACAGCCCTTCCTGACACCTTCACGGCTCATCACTAATACCTGACGCTGGATCTGGGCGTCCGGTGCCCACCAGCCCTTCTGGCGGGGCCTTCGATGCTCCCAACAGTCACTTACCCGGAATTGGGAACTGGACTTCTGCAGAGACTGTTTCCTTCTGCATGTGATGATATAGAAAACAGGGCACAATGTTGCCAGGCATAGGCCCGGCTAATGAGTGACCTTTCACACAAGCATGCATTTTAAGATTATATAAAAAGAGACAAATCATGTCTTTGAAATATTAGCTAAAGGTATCGTTTGTGCTTTCTCCTATCATTTTTGGATGGCTTTGGAAAAAGAAATAAAACAGAACATCATGAAAACTCTCTGTGTTTCTTGTAGTGAGAGTTCACATCGGTTTTAATTTCATTTTTGTAAAAAAACAAAACAAAATCTCATTCAATAGTCTTGTGTATATGGATCAGTTTCTAAATAGCCCCCAACAAATCTAGAGTCTGAGATACTAAATAACCTATTTAAAAAAATTTTTTTTTAAAATATTTATTTTATTGTTTTTGACAGAAACAGAGAGAGACAGAGACAGACGGAGAGAAGGGGGCGGGCCCAGAGCAGTCTCCATAGCTGTAATCACCAGTATTGGACATGGTTTTGTTTCACACAGGTGGGTGGGGGCTGTGCAGGGTGGAATGGGTAGGGGGGGCCTCCCGCATGAGAGGCACCCCAACCGAACCGGGGACCGAGAACCGAACTGGGGGCCTCCTGCATGGGAAGCACACCCCAGTTCAGCCTATGGGTCTTTATGGGTCTGTATGGGCAGGAGCCAGAACTTGATCCTTGGACCCCAGGGCTGCAAAGAGAGCACTTAACCCACTAAGCCATCCCAGCTTCCCCACTTAGTAACCTTATCTGACTTTGTTTCTAGTATTGCCAACTTCTCCAGTCCACACTGTATTTTTGCCAGAGAGTCATTTAAAAAGTGTAAGTTTGATTGTGGTACTCTCCTTAAAAATTAATGAAATCTGCAACAACAAAAATGTCCCCTTTCAACTCATGTTGAGCCACCACAATCGAGCCAGCCCTGACTCCTGTGCACATCCTCTCTTCCCAGAATCCTCCACTGGTCTGCTTCTTGATCTCCTGTTTTCGCCCTGGCGCATCTTGATCATCTCCCCTGTGAAATCTTTCACGTTCTTCTCTTGAGTCAGACCTACTTGATGTCATGGCTGGATGGTGCATAAAACTTATTTCTCACTGGTTTATAAGTATTTATCTTTCTGTCTTTGAGCTCCTTGAAGGTAGAGCCCTGATGTCTTTTGTAATCTCTGAACCTGGGTGCTCAGGAAATATGTGTGGAACAAATGAATGGTGTTGAGAAGCCAGACCCAGCAGTTAATTTGAAACATTAAGACATCACAGGGCCATCAGCCCCTATGACACAAATGGTTGTGTCTTCTTTTAAAATACTGACTTTAAGTCCGGGGAAGGTTGGACCACACACAGTCCTGGTGTGGGAAAGCAAAATTGACAGTGTCTTAATAATATTCCTTTGCTCCAGCTGGCTAACGGAATGCTAAGTCAATGCTTTTCTGTACGAGACCAATACATTTTTATTTGGTTTGTCATTTATCAACCTCTGAATAACTTGTTATAGGTAGAATGATAGAGTTGAGACAGGGATTTCTTTGAGACAGGCTGGCTGGCTGCCAGGCAGGCACTGTCTGGAGTGTAATTGTCCCAGCAGGGCTGCCCTATTCTAGGTCTGATTCTTTGCCTTGCACAACCTTGATGTTTCATTCAGCATAGAAAGGATCCCCGTATAATCAAACCCAGAAAACTGATTTACTTAATCGAGACCCTGATCTATGAATTTACAATGGAAAAATACAACTGGCCAGCAGGTGAGAAATTTATATTAACTAGATAATGTGTTCTTATAACTTTCAGGAAAATATGTATGAGAAACTAATATTTAAAACACAAGTTGTACAGTGGATTCAAGTGAAGAAAAAGGGGATTAGTGTCACTGAGCTATGAGTCTGATGCTCTTCTTCCCTCGTGGCCCCCAGCCTGTTAAGATGATTGGATATTTATGTTCAGGAGCCCTGGATAGGGGGCCTACTAAAAGGTCTTTGCATTTTGGCTTTCCATTTACAAGACCCCAAAGCAGTACGTTCTTGCCATCAACAGGATTTCTTCGAACAAGGCAAAATAAAACTGTCAGCTCTCAAATATTAGTATTAGAATTAGAAACTAGTAAGAGTCCAGCCACATGATATATTCTGGACCCCTTGATTGGACTTCAGCACTTTCAAATCCCAACATTTTCTTGAATTAATTTCTATACTTAGCTAATCTCACTCGTTATGTATTAACTCTTATTAATTTCATTCTTATAAATGGTTACATTATTTATAGGTTTTAGGGGATCTGGGCTTTGCTTCTAATGTTGATAAGATGGCTTGGGGGCACTTGATTCACTGCCACACTCCTTGTAAATACTAATTGATAATTATCTCTTAAGCAGTATTTTTCAGGCCACCAGTCCGCATACATTAGTGTGTCATGAAATCAAATTAGTGAGTTCTGACCTGTGGCTTAAAAAATGAAATAGAATAGAAAGTATTAGACTGCATTGCACATAGTAAGGTAAATACTGTTTTGTATGTATGCTGTGTACTAGGTTGTGATGTAAAATTTTTTCTGACTCTGGGTCAGGGTTAAAAAATATATATATATATATGCCACTCAGATATCAGAGCTTCATTCTCTGCTTTAGAGAACAAGCTGTTCTTTGTGCATGAGGTGTTAGAAAATGTATTTAAATAAAACCTCAGCTAGGAGGAGCTCTGTTATTGAGGGGGCAGACAGTTTATACTGTGCTAGAGGTCTACAGAAAAGTCCTGGATTGAGGAGTATGTGACAGGAGCCATGGTTAAACAATAGGTATAAAACATGCAAAGCCAAAATGAGCAGAGAAGTCAGCTGCAGGTAGAAGTTACGGACACTGGAGGGGCATTACTTCTCTGTAGCTCAAGGCTCTCTTTTGCACTGGAGTTTGGGGTTCCCGACTATCAGAGCAGAGTTGCACCAAATTTACTGATTTACAGTCAGGATTGCAGTGATTTCTGCTCAGACTCAGGCAGTCAGGACAAATAAAAAGATTTTCATAGGAAATTCTAACTTTCTTAGGAAATTGCTTTCATAAGCACAGAAATGCAGTGCATATCTGAATGCTCAAAAATAAGTGTTTGGCAAACTCTTTTTTTTTTTTTTTTTTTTTTTTTTTTTTTTT